>JAOWAN010032134.1:0-32515 GCA_028566635.1 Lobelia cardinalis | reverse complement strand
AAAATTCAAACCTTAGGGCCTAAACTGCAATATCTGGAACCTGGGGGCTTGTTTAGCAATTTTACGGAAACTTTAGGGCCTAAAATGCGATTAACCCATTATAATATTCAAATTTATATACTTCTAATATAATTAATTTAAAGATAACTTAAATTTAATCTAATATTTAGATATCTTGTGGCGGAACATGAATGAATAATGTGATTAGGGGTGGCAATTTGGGTCTATGAATTGGGTTGAGTATAAACTCAATAGCTTATTGGGCCTTATTAGGTTTATCCAATTACATCCAATAGTTTATTGGATTTATTCATTTGATCAAATTTAAATTATTCTGGATTGAGTTAATTGAGTTTGGTTCATTTTTGTTACTCCTATGTGGTTACGATGTGAGAGGTGTCAAAATGTGGCTTATAAATTGAAAATACGAAGATGTTGTCAAGACGATTACATATTCATGAATTATTGGGTTTAATTGCACAAACCTAATAGAACCCAATAAGTTATTGGGTCTTATTAAGTTTAGGGTTTAGGGTTTAGAATTTTATTGGGTTAACCCATTGCACAAATCCAATAGAACCCAATAAGTTACCCAATTAAACTCAATAGCATATTGAGTGTTATTGGATTAACCCATTGGATCAATTTTTATTTATTTTGAGTTGATTTAATTGGGTTGGGTTCATTATTGTCACCCCGAAAGGTGATTAAATGTCAATTGCGCAACAAAATAAGTTTAATCTTAAATTTTCTACATGCAAATTCATAACCCTTCCCAGTTTCCACCGACTTTAAATGTCTACTAAGATGTAGGACTGTGCACTGTTCGATTTGAGTCGGTTTTGATTTTTTTTGGCGAAAACCACAATCAAACCAAATAATTGATTTCTTGAAATTTTAAAACCGCACCAACCCAAATCTCATATAAAATTGGGAAGTCAGTTTCTTTGTTTTCAGTTCGATTTGACAATATTTTCGATTTTGAGCAAAATGTTAACTTTTAGTGAAATTTCAATTCTGAACCTCAATAATACTTGGGCTATCAAATTTTTTGAAACTGTTTTATGAACTGATCATACTTTATTGTCTTTTAAACTAAAATTTGACACTATATAAATAAATTGGCATGCGGATAAATTCAAATACAAAAGATCTCTACTAATTTTAAGTAATCATTGTTTAGAAGTTTGAAGTGCAAAATACAACTTGAAATCAAGAGTTTCAAGGACGACAATTGAGGTTCTGATTGGGACGATTTGCTTTTGGGAGTGACATTTGGAGAGAATATGGAGAGAGGTTATAAAAGAGACGCGACGCAAAAATGAGAACAAGAAAAAGAAGAGATAGTAGTTTTTATATCTAGGTTATGTTATTAGTATTTACGGGTCATAAACACATATATAGTGCTATCTCATACTCGGTTTGGTTCGGATTTTACTATGTAGAAATTTATGGAAACCGCAATCAAACCGATAATTCGATTTTCTAAATGTTTAAAATCATTATCAAGCCAAGCTTTTGGTTCGTTTTTTTTCCTCGGTTTGATTGGATTGGTTCGGTTGATCAAGTTTTCGGAAACTTTTTCACAACCCTACTAAGATGGGTGGACCGGTAGATTTTAGAGCGGACATCAGCCTTTCAGATTCGGGCCGATTTACCAGCTGGTAGGACTTGGGGTACTAGGATTGGTGGACCGGTCGGTTTTAGAGCGAACATCAGCCTTTCAGATAGGGGTGAGCGCGATTCGGTTCGGTGTAGTTATAGGCTAGAATCGGGAACCGAACCAATAATTTTAACCGGTTCGGTTCGATTCGATTTTCGATTTTATAATTCTCATAACCGGGTTAGAACCAAATAAGTCGGCTTCGATTCGATTTGGGCCGGTTTCGATTTGGGCACAGAAAAATTGAGCCCAATTTTTTTAAAAACATTAACTGGACAGTCTGAACTATTGATATACCTTATTGGGCCACATTCACATTGTTGTTGGGCCTATAAATAAATACATTTTATATAATACATTGGGCTTAAAGGTAAATTTAAATTTAAATTACATAACAAGATCTTTAAAGTTCAAACAAATTAAAATAATATAGTTCATAAATAAAAATGCGAATTAAGTTACTTCACAATATATTCAATATTCAAACAAATAATAAAAAAAAAACCATGATAACAAGTATTTTTGGATCCCAACCAAACTAAGAAGTGGGAATCGAAAATAAATGACAGCTCCACTTCTGTCATCATAACTAAGGGTGGGCAGAAAATCAAGAAAATCGAACCAGTTCAAATCGAAAAAAATCGCATTGATCAAAAAGTTAAAAAATCAAATCGAAATCGATCCGGACCGATTTGGTTCGATTCGGTTCCCGATTTCGTAAAATATAAAACCGCGGTTAATCGAACTGAACCAAATATCTATATAAATTGATTTAATATTATATATATATATATATATATATTACTAGTGATTGCCCGTGTCTGAAGATACAACACACAGCAACTCAACTATTTATAAATTTTTAACTTCAGTAAAAATTTGATAAAAGTAAACTTGTATAAAGTTCATCCCACTAATAATACTTAAGTTTTAATTTTTAAATTATAATAGTTAAGTAACCTAATACATTTAAATCATCCTAATTTATAAAAATATCCCACTATAAAACATTAAATACATTTAAATTATTTTGGGCCCAAAGCTTATTTCCTGGCCCAGTACCCGGCCCAATTCTCAACCCAATTATAAAAGCATAAAAAAAACTAACCTACCTCATTTATTCGATCATTTCTCCTCCCACCTCCCTCCTTCCCTACCCCTCCCGTATCCTCCGCCTCCCTACATCAACACCATCTCCGCCTCCCGTATTCCGTTCCGACGATTTCACCAAAACCACCCACCGTCACCTAACCTCTTCGTCACGAACGCCGCCGCCACCATAAACCACCCACCGGGACTCTGAAATCCTTAAACTCCCTCTCTATTCACTGCCACCGCCGTCGTCAACAACATAAGGTACAATCCTCTATCTTTCCTCTTTCACCATCTTCGCCTCCCACCTCCACCTCCACCGCCACCGCCATCACCATCACCTCTTTTTCTCTCTAGACACATGTAACATTAAAAATCACTATCCACATCTTTACATCATTAAAAATTAAAAATCTCTCGAACGGCTTTCTCCACATTTAAAAACGTATGTTTTAAAGGTTTTCTATTTTTTTCAAATAAAAATTTCAAAGGTTTTCTGATGAAGAAACCTTCTATTTTTAAAAAATTTATACCTTGTTTTAAAAAGAAATTTCTATTTCTCTGCTATTTTCCTACCCAAATTTTTGTTGTGTTCCTCCCAAAATTTTTGTTCTTTCTTTGTTAACAATTTTTTTTTTTTGAATGCAGATTTACAGCTTCTTTCTGTGTGTAAAAGAATTTGAAGTTTGTAATAGAGTGTTGTAAGTGTAAGAGTACTTTTTACTGTCCATGTTACTTTTTGTAAAATTTAAGTCCTTCATGAATCATTCAGTACTGTAATGTTCCATATTTACATTAGTTTGTGCAATTAATGATTTTTAACAGTGAGTTTATCAGCTGCATCTATTCAAATTTTTAAGTTTAGAAGAAGAAGAAAATAGCAGGGCAGTGCATTGATGCAGTTTCAGATTCAGGCCGATTTACCAGCTGGTAGGACTTGGGATCTTTTGCTTGATGTGGGATTGATTGATTGTGTTGTGAGATAAAAGAAAGTCTGGTGCGGACTGTGGACCGCAAAGGTAGAACATCATTTTCGCACCATCGTAGGAACCCGACCGGGGTTTGACTATTCATTTCGCTTTCGGTCTCACAAAAACCCTTAGTTGGACGTGGAAGTTCATTTCATCGCCCCCTGCGTCTTCGTCCCTCTGCCTCATCGCAGCTCATCTGTTCCTACTTTCTGATTCTTCGGAAAATAACAGTTCTACACAGTAAGATGAGCAGCTGGAGGAGTATGATTCTCCGGATCGGCGAGAAGAGCCCTGACTACGGCGGAGGAACTGTTGATTTCAAAGACCACATAGTGAGCATCCCTTCTCTTAGTCTAAAGCCCTAATATATGTTTTCTCCTATTCCCAATTTAATTGCTGAATCATTCGACCAAAAGTTTATGGATTTCAATTCCAGTCTAGTTATTGAACGAACTGGCTGATTTGCTGCTGCTACTTTTCTTAGTTGCTTAGTGTTTTTTTGATGTCCGTATGTCGTTCAAACTGCAGGAGGCATGCTTCGGTGTGGTTCGACGAGAGCTAGACCATTCTGGAAATGAAATCTTGACTGTAACTTGCCTTCCTCTCAAATTCTCCCATACTGTTTCCTTACTTCTAATGCTGATTACTTGCACTATATATATAATTAATGGGTAGCCTGTCTCTCTCCTGTCTTAGACTGTGCGTGCCCTTTTTCCATTGTTGTTCTGTCCTAGTCTGATTCCCCACTTAACTTTAACATTCATAAGTTCGTTTTGTACTAACAATTTTCATTATTTTTTTTGCTATAATTATTATTTTAAGCTATTAGAGAGAACCACATTAATATGTATATAATTGCATTGCTTTAACACTCCCCCTCACGTGGAGAGGATTAAATTGTGTCATTAAATTCTGCAATATTGTAATAATAGGGTCATATGTACCCGAGATCATATTTGAGGAAAATGCAAGGGGAAAGTTTTGATCCCAAGTCCTTGCCAAACCTTGTGATCTAACCACATTAATATGTATATCATTGCATTAAAAGAGTCTTTCATTTCCGTAGCAGAGCTCTTTGCTCCTTAATGGGCACCGTCGGAGTTATTGCATGAATTTCCGACTGTATGGATCTCAGGCGGGACAAATGTTTTGCAACAAGTTATCCTTCTTGTTTTTGCGCTATTTAATCATCCATAACTATTTGGTGTGCTTTGCATGTGCTACTAGAAAGTTATTTACTCTATCTTGCTTCTTGAGGATCAAATATCTGGGTTCTAGTTGATCTCAAGCTGACAGCTAAATGGCTTAAAAGCAAAATTGGGTCTGAACCAACTTCCTCGTATTGAATGAAGGGAAAATGCCAATTCCCATCAACTCCACATATTATTGTTTCTTACTCGTAGTATCACTTGCCAGTTGCCACCTCAACATCTGATGCTTCGCACGCCAAGGACATTTCCCCATCATGACAGAGTTATGTTATGATCCATTTGTTTCAGCTCAGAGAACGAAATATGGAGTTACAACTATTCAAGGATTGATAAATCTTTGTAGATGTTTTTGTGGTCTTTGATATTTAGGAATGCTTGGTTAGGTTGCTGTCTTTTGTGTATATGTCTGTTGTCCATGAGTTGTACTCCCTTGGAGTTACTAGTTGTAACTTTAATGGTACTTCTCAGAAGTAAAAGGCTTAGTTAGTGAAGCAACACTATCTATGTGGAACATTCTGAACTTTTTTACTTGTCTCCATTTTACAGTTCATTCTTCAGTGTGCTGAGCAATTGCCTCACAAGATTCCTCTGTATGGCACAGTGGTAGGTTGCTTCCTCTTTTTCAGTGTATTTTATTTGGTTGTTTCGCCACTTGATTTTTCGATGATAAAACTTCATCATAATAGCTTCTCTTATTATTCATACTGATGGACATATGACCGAGATAAAGATTCCCAAGACTGATAATAGATATTGCCTAATGACTAGGGAGCATTGTCTAAAGAGAACTACTGCTTTAGCTCAATAAAGTTACAGCACAAGCTGCCCCGCACTATGTCTAGTAGTAATGTTGAGCTGCATTTGTTTGTGGACATATGGTTAACAGTCAAGTCCGGGGGTGTGACAAATTTGTGTTGCGATAGGATTCTTTCCGTAAATGCTGTGAAACTCTGTTTCAATAGTCGTTGGAGAAGATTAAGGGTGGGTTGTTCAAATGTAATAGTGACTCTTTTGGAATTAATTTAGATGTGTTTGCTACCACATGCTGGAAACGAATTATGAAAGTAAGTATTAAAGTTGCCCTTATGTATTTATACCAATCTAATAAATGTACATAGATGATGGAGGTTACTAATGACGAAGTAAGATAAATATGAACAAGTTAGAATCATTTGTTGAAAAAGTAGGGTCATAGCAGATTTTTTCCAAAATGCTGTTTTGACAGCTTACACCCAGAATCACTTTTGTAGTTAAACATTATCAAATGGTATTTTAGACCTTACTGATTCTAAGCCCTGAAAACACTGGGCAATCCCACCTTAAGTTAACTTTTCGAAAAAGAAGCTTAGCATATGTGGTTGACATGGCATCTTTCTGGATTAGGATTCTCTCCATTACATTTTCCCTCAATTTACTCAATGAATATTTGGATGATCCACGTGTCTGGTATGCTTATGTGGTAAACATTCCATGGTGCATTGAGAGAATTAAGGAAAAGTGTAATCGAAAGGGGCGAGGTGCCATCTTTCCACTACACCCTATGATTTGTGATGCGTAACACCAAACATCTCGTGCTTTGAAAAAGGTTCTTTTTGTGAGTTTTCAATTTTTACCTACTCATTTTTGTAGGTTGGTTTGTTGAACTTGGAGAATGAGGACTTTGTCAGGAAAGTATTGGAGAACACCCAGAGCAATTTGCAGGTGATAGCATGTTTTCTTTTTAATATCTTTTTCTTGCTCACAAATTGTAGAGTAAGGAATTGTGTGCCCATAAGCTTCATTGGTGTGAAGTTACTGAGTGCCTGGAAGGGGAGCTCATATTGTTACTTAGCTCACTAATGGTTTATATGTCACATGAATCTATTTCCACCTTCGTATTTGTCTAATGCAAGATCTTCTGTGACACTATATGATAATATGATCATATACGTTCCTAATAACGCTTTCAATGTTCCTATGATCTGCTCCCAACATTATCATTTTTTGTAATTGTTCATATTATCACTCTTCTGAAGAGGCAAAAAATCTGTTTGCAACCATCATAAGGATAATTTTTACATTTATGGACTTGTTCGATCGCATAGCAGAAAGCTAGCTCATCTTGGCTTTACCGAACATTTGTATTTGGAGACTAACATCATCTCTTATGTCCACCTTTTAAGCTGAAGCTTATACTTCCAAGTTCATTACCCCGTTACTGGCTGAGGTTGGTGCGCTTTGGGTTGAACCATGTGCCTGTGGGTGTAGCATTTGTTCTGAGAAAATAATGAAAAACTGTTTGGCCATTCAGTAGCTATATGTACTGTCAGAGTACTACTTGTCAAGTATTATTATTATTATTATTATCATCATCTGATGCTGCGTGACAGATCATTTTTCATGATGACTCTTCTTTTTGCTTCTTTGCAGGATGCTTTAGACACTGGGGAGTGCAGCAAGATTCGAATCTTGATGCGCTTTCTGACCGTTTTGGTATGTGAAGTGTTAGTTTCACTATTTTTCAATCAAACTTTAAGCTATGTGAAATGTTTCTCTGTAATGGTTGGAGTTTGAGTGAAAATGAGCAACTTACTCCCCTGGTTATCTGCCTGGCGTACAACATTTTGTTTTTAAATGGCTTAGTTCTTAATTGGTCCCTGAATTTTCAAAATACTATGTCCACTTATATAATGAACAATATGCGCTTCACTTTTGCATTCAAAATCATTAGTATCCACTAAATATGAGTTCCGACTAATATACCCTTGCCATCTAACAGTAAATAAATAAAAATGAAATAGATTAAAATTTAATGAAAATATAAGCTGCCTTAGTTGGAACTTGCGAACCGCCTTGCACCATGGAATTTTCAACTGGAAACCATGAAATTGATAAACTTTGAACCATGAATATGTGAACCATGAAATTTATAACCGTGAATCATGCATTTTAGTTGAATCATGAAAATGTGAACCATGAAATTTATAAGTGAACATGAAATTGACCGGTGTGAACCATGAAAAGTCAACTGAAAATCATGAAATCTGAGAACCGGTTCGCAAATATTTAGCGGTTCTCAGCTGATCAGCTACCTATAATTTTATACGTATATTTATGTCATAATTATAACGTAAAAGTAAAAAAGGAAAGAGTAAATTATACCAGACCTCCTCGATGTTACATGGGTTTCCGGGTAGCCCCTAGTTAATCGAACCTGACAACAAACCTGAAACCCCCCCTCAGCTACTAAAACCTATGAGCCCATCCATGAAAAGGAGTTATTTGATTTAAAGAGTAAGGTTGCATTCTTGTGAGTGTTTTCTATTTTTTTTGTTTCCAAAAATTACACTAGTGTTCACATGAGTATTTTTTCGAAACATGTTTTTACACATTTTAATCTATATACCTACTATTTTTCGACTACCCTTGCCATAAAATCTATTTTTACGGATACCCCTTATACGACATGTACAAACGAATCGGACCAACTTTCCGGGGTCTCAAAAGCCGTGCCATTGCTTTACTGTTTATTCAAACTGCTCACCAAACAATTGAAACTAAACCCAGATACATACCCCAAGTTCCCCGCCCTGTTTCTTCTTCAACAAAATCCAGACTCACCATCATTTGCCTTCCCTTTCTTCTCCTGATCAATCCTCCCTCCACCTTATCCATTTGAATTGTGCTTCGGTCAATTAAGCAATTTCCACCCATTCATCAAACGCATCCTTCTTTCTCTCTCTAGATCTGGAACCCAAAACCCATTTGGAGCTGCGGAGTAATCGGGATTTAGGTCAACGAAGAAAAATGGGTTGAAGATGAGGAGAAGAGTCAACACATATTCAAATCTCCACACATAATACACATAAAGAGGGAGGGAGGGAGAGAGAGAGATTCACGATAAAGCTGGACCTCGAGTCTATTTTCCCCCGACGGACGACGTCCGTCCAGTTCAAAATTGAGTAGGGGCTATTGAACTGTCAAGAAGGTCTAGCGTGGAAGTTCGGTGGTGAAATGACCATCATTATTACCCTGTTGACAATTGGGGCATTGTGACAATTTGAGGGGAGTCAGAAGGGTACTATTGGGTTTAATATCAAACCAGGACAAAATCGGTGCTCTGCGCCAAATTGATGAACTGTAACATAAAACATATTTTTACTCAGTTTTCCAAAAACTTAAAAACCATTAAAAAAACATTCATCCACGCATCCTAATAATTGAGTTATTTAGTTTTTTTAAAGGCTAAAATACCCTGCTTAATTAGTGTTCATAAATTGTTAAGAGATTGATCTGTTTATGCATTGCTTGATGGCTCGAAGTCTTTGGTGCAAGTTGTTTGAGGTACACGGTGATATGCATTATGCCTCGCAGTGTGGAAGAGTTCATTATGATTAGTCATGTGGGCTTTGGTCGTCGAGGGATGCTTCTTTCCCGTGGGATTGTGCTGTATTTGGTTTGTTTTGGAATATTGGATTGAGAGGAACTCTCGAATCTTCAAAAATTGAGAGTTATCGCCTTCATTGTTGTAGTGCAATCTTCTCTCAGGGCTAGGAGTTTTGGAGGTTTCAGGGTTTGTCTTTGTGAATTTACCTAGAGATTGGAAAGCTGATATAAAGTAATTTAGGGTCTATCTGATGTTTTTGGATGATTTTGGTGAATTTCTCGTCCGCCTTTCTATGTACATTCTTTCTCTATCATTCATATTCTTTTATCAAAAAAAATAAAATTGTTAAGAGATTGATCATAATTTTTTCACTCTTCTCCATGTGCATATGCGGAGAAGTGTTATATCACTTCAATGTTTGGGTCTTTTCCAATGCAGACATAAATGCCTGGACATTGGAAATGCTGATATCTCCCCCATACCCAACCTACCTGTTGAAGGAGGTGTCATTTCTCGTCCCACCAACCGGAGAAAAATCTAACCCCTCCCTCTTACTCCCTCTTTCCTGCTCCTCTGCCATGGACGGACTACCATGACGAAGGAGAAGCACCGGCGGCTGGCACCGACGCTGCAACATAACATCCAGCGTACCCTTGACCTTCCCAATCACGAAATTCGAACAAGGAACTATGGAGCCTGTTGGTTCGCAGCGGGTAGCCGCTGTCGACCTCCAATCCCAAATGAAGTAATATTTATTCCGAATGAACCCGTTTCCGTTTCTGTTGCCGTGGTGAAGGAACCCATGGCTGACCCCATCACGTTTTCTATTGCCGAGGAGGAGGAACCTGAGGCAGATCCGTCATCGCTTCTGTCCCACTGCCGGACCCAAATTCGGTGGCGGAGGTGGCGGTGTAGCAAGAGTACCGAGGCGGAGGTGGGTTTATTTTGGTAGTTTTATTTTTTTTTTATTTTTTTGCTGGGTATGTTATGTGTAATTTGGGGCATTTTTTTGTGGTTTAGTTTGGTTCTAATTTGGGTCTTGGTGTTAAAACATAGTATTAGGGTTGGATTGAACAATGTTCGGCCTGTTGTATTTGGATTTATGCCCAGATTTTACCAGTTTCTATAGTTATTTGCTGGTTTCCATTAGAATTGCTGTTCATTTATCATCTTTTAGGCTCGATTTGGATGCGTTCTGGCTCCAGTGCGACGAGGGTTTGATTAATCATTTGAATACGAGGGTTTGATTAGGGTTTGATTAATCATTTGAATACGAGGGTTTGATTAATACTTGAATGTTAGCTTGATATAGAACGAGAACAACCATTTCTATACTGGACTTGAAGGAGAATAGATTCGGGTGAGATTTTTCTTCGGGATTTTCGGTTGAGAGAGATGGGTCAATGGGTGGGTTTAGGCCATAATTTAGGGGAACAGTTGAGGGCAATCCTGCCATTTTGCAGGATCCATTCCATCAATATAGCTGGATTTTTGAGTATAGTAGATAAGGGGGGTTTGCTGTCGGGTTTGGTTAACGAGGGGCCGACCCAAACATCCATGTAACATCGAGGGGTTTGGTGTAATTTACACAAAAGGAAAATGTGCTAAATCATTTATCAAAGTGAAGACAACAAAAAATAAGGGGATGTAAAAAGAAAAGGGAAAATACATAAACTCAAGGTTTGCTTATATATTACTCCTTCCGTCCAAAAATCATCTTCCCATTCTACATTTTATATTCTTTAAGGCTTGTAGCATTTCAAATTACACTAAAAAAAAGAAGTGGGATTATTTTGGGACAAATTAGGTAGGTGGTATGATATATTTGGGATAGAGGGAGTATTTCCTTTTCGTTCTGTTCTCCTTTAATTTTAGATACATAATAAAATGTTAATTAATATTTGTGGTTTACAAAAATCTATTATGCAAATGGGCTCACCACATGATTGGTAAAAATTTAAAACCAATCTCAACTATCCATTAGAAATGATCTACATGGTCATGCTCATCTTCTACCTGAACTTTGCAAAGGCGGCGGATGAGACTACAACTTCTTTCTTGGCTTTTGCTTACGGTTTCTGCATTTAATAATTCTGATATAATAAGATCCAAAATAATCAAACAAAACAGAAAATGTATTTATTAATTAACATCGGTTGATTGAAGCTTGCAACTGCATTCCAACGAGGAGCAACGATAAGAAACCCCAGCAACAAAGCACAAGGTATGTCGACAAAAATAGAAAAGAGTAGTACACCTTTTCTCTTTCTTCTCCGAGGTGTAAATGTATAAAGGAAGAAAAGGGGGAAAGTAACCGAGGGAGAATCGAAATCCACGATTCCAAAGAATTTAGGGGCTCCGTCTCCGTCCCTGGAATCCTTAGAGGTTGCTTTGCACATTCTTCTTCTTCTTCCCGGAATCGACTCGATGTCAAAGATAAACAAATATTGATTCAATAAGTAGAGTTAACAACACAGCGTCATCAAGGAAGAGAGAGATTTACCGGGATTATGATTAGTGTTTTTGGAATGGGTGGCGGAGGAGAGGTCATGGAGGAGACAATTATGACGCTGATTCAAACTCATTGCTTCTTTTTTCTCTACCATTTCTCTCCCTTGAATGAAAGAGAGAAATGGTGGAGAGTTTTTTCCCGCTTTCATAGTGAGCTTTTGAATTTTGAGGATGGGATGAGCTTACACTATACTCAAACCCCTCTCGAGCTTCTCATTCGAAACTACACTATTATTTGAACTTTGAATCACACTTTTCACTTTTTTAATTTATAACCTTTTTTATGGTTTTTTTTTTTTCATTCGAGACGATAATATATATTTAGGTATACTCATGCCCGTGGATTCGATTTTTTAAAAAAATTAAATGTATTATTTAAAAAATTAAAAGTGTTGAAAAATGGAGAAAATGTGAAACGAATTAAACAAATTAAATATTTGGGGGGAATGTGAAAAAATTTAAAAACTTGAAAAATTAGATAAATGGAGGGAAGAATTAATGATTGAGATTGGTTCTATCCAAGAGATCATATTGTGACACACCGCGTCACATCATGAGCCTTTTTATTCCAAGGGAAACGAAATAAGTGCATATTTTTCCCACTCTTATTTTAGCATGATTCTTGTTTTTTCAAACATTGATATTCAGTAAACGAAATAATTTACTGAATATTATTGTTGTTTCCCCTTGCAAATAAATCTTGTTTTTTCATACATTGATATTCAGTACACAAATGTAGTAACTTTCAATAGAAAGGTCGCTGCTGAATTTAAGACTAATTATTACACAAATACACTAAAATTCAATAGAAAGGTGCTACTGAATCTAAGCAAACAAATGTTGTTTAGAACACTGAGATTTAGTACACAAAATGCAATAAGATTCAATAGCAAAGTTGCTACTGAATCTAAAACTTATAATTTTATTCTTGCCCCTCTTTTAAATAAAACAAAACACAAATGCACTAAGAATCAATAGCAAAGTGGCTACTGAATCTAATATTAATAATTTACTGTATCTTATTATTGTTCTTCCACTAAATTTTAATATTTTCCCAAATATTGAAATACAGTACACAAAAGCACTACGTTTCTGTAACAAAGCTATTACTGAATCTAAGACACATTATTATTATTATTATTATTGTTTTCCATTGCGAATAAATCTTATTTTTCAAACACCGGGATTCAATACACAAATTCACTAAGATTAAATAACAAAAGTGCTACTAAATCTATTACTTAAAATTTTTTTGAATCTTATAATTGTTCCCATTGCAAACAGATCTTGTTCTTCCGAACACTAACATTAATTACCCAAATGCACTGAGATTCATTATCAAAAATATATTGAATCTATGACTAATAATTTACTAATCTTAATATTCTCTTACCTTGCAAACAAATAAATTTTGTTTTGCCAAACTCTTCGATTCACTATAAATGCAACTTATCTTAGTTGAACAAAAAAAAGATTTCAATACACGTGAATGTTTTTAAATATTTTTCAATACCAACCCTTGAGTGAAGTTACCTCATAATTTTTTTTTTGGGGATAAAAGAAGAATATCATTGATAGGGTAAGAATGTACTAAGAAAGGTGGACAAGAAATCCACCAAAAAATCCAAAAACAACGGATACACATGAAATTACTTTATAGCAGCGTTCCAATCTCTTGCCAATTCTCCCAAAGACAAATCCGAAAAAGCGCCAAAATTTTTAGCCCATAAAGAAAATTGCACTATAATTTTTTCCCACAACAATAAAAGCGATAATTCGCGATTATTGAAGATCCGAGAGTTTCTCTCAATCCATATATTCCACAATAAACTGAATACGACAGAATTTCACAGCAAAGAAGCATTCCTCGATCTACCATAGCCCACATGGCTAATCATAATGAACTCTTCCACGCTGCGAGGCATAATGGATGTCTTACCCCGAAACCCAAACAACTTGCACCAAAGACTTTGCGCCATTAAGCAATGCATAAACAAATGCTCGTGAAACTCACTAGCTCTCATACACATGACACACACACATCCGGAGAGATACATTTTCAGTTGTCTCCTTTGCCGCCAATCATTAGTGTTCAAGCGGTCAAACACCAAGTAAAGACCTTGTATTTAAACGGGACCTTGGACTTTCAAATGAAATGGTAAAGAGGAAAGTCAGTCCGTAAATGTGGACGAAGAATTTAAGTGAAGGATTTCACATAAGAAGACCCGATTTTTTTGCGATTCCTCTAAATCGTATATAATGTAGGTATATATATTGGTTTTTCGAAGTCGATTCGTTTGAGCCGCGCCTTTTCGCCGGTCGGATTGAAGATCCGAAGGACGAAATGAGGACTGTTGCAGCAGTAATCTGCAACCGACATGGACACTCTATCATTGAGCTTCCTCACAAAATGAAAATCTCAGGTAACTTGACCCCCTCCATAACAAGGAAAGTAGCAATAGACGCGTTATGGAAATTGGAAACAAACGAGAAAAAAAGACCTTAAGAGAAAAATTCCCTATTCAGTGATCCTCCCAAAATTGGACTTGATTTTCAATCCCAACCTCATAATGGACATAAGGGTATAAAAGGTGAAAACAACCTGAAATGAGCTTTCAGGGCCGGCATACATGTAGTTGCATTCCACCCATTATGGTTAACACCGAATTTGCTCCGAATAATTCTATGCCATAAAGAATCATGCTTAGAGGAAAACGCTATAACCACTTCCCAAGCACAGAAATATTCTTGATAATCAAGTTCCCTAACCCTAATCCCCCCTCTTCCTTGGGACAACTCACCTTCTTACAAGCCACCAAATGAGCCTTACTCTCCTCTTCAGCCCTACATCACAAAAATCGACACATTATCCCTTTTAAGTGCTCAACTACTTTTGTGGGTAACTTAAACAAGGATAATAATTAATGGGAATACTCAACAGACATGACTCAATGAGAGTGACTCTCCCGCCTAAAGAAAAATACGCACCCTTCCACCCAGCTAACCTCTTAGACACCTTGTCAATAACTGGATCCAAAAGGAAAATTCAAAATAGGACAGCCTAAAAGATCAACATATGAATTTAAAATTAACGGTTCTAAATTAATGCTCGCTAAACCACATTTGGTTAGATTGATCGTAAGGCCAGAAACAATCTCGAAGATTTGAAGAATGGCAAGGACATTTGCAAACTTATCATGCTCCTCAGACAAGAATAGCATGGTGTTGTCAGTTGTCATCATATTGAAGATGAGAGACCTTCATGCCATCATTTCAAGCCCTACAGCCCATTAAGACACCCCTTGCTTCACTCTTCATTAGCAACCTACCTAGAGCATCCACAACTAGCGTAAAGAGAAAAGGAGACATAGGATCTCCCTGACGAAGACCTCTAGAAGCACGAAACCACTCCTTAGGCTTCCCATTAACCATGACAGAGAACGAGGAACAGAAAAGATACCCTTGGATCCATCTCCGCCATCTAATACCGAAACCTTTCCTATCCATAACTAGATCAAGGAATCGCCAATTAACCCGATTGTACGCCTTCTCAAAATCTAATTGAAGAATTAACCTTTTCCAGCCTCTTCTCCTCAGGTCATCTACAACCTCATTCGCTACAAGAAAATTCATATGAAACTCGAAGTATATATACCTCGTATTTATTCTTTTCAAGAAAATTCTAGCAATTTAAATGCTAATATCTCATCATAAGAGACTTGAAATTGAAATCTGATATCGTATTTTTTGCGCAAAATTTAATATCCTTTCAAACAGGACCAACGATGAATATTTTTCTGAGTACGTAAAAAGTTGAAATCTTCGTTCAAATATTTTAGCTGCGAAAAACTCGAGGAGCCTGACTCGAAACTTTTGTTGATCTACGTGGAAACTAAAGGGGGTTTTCTCAACTTTTTTAGGTTGGAGGAAAGAAATGTTTAAAATGGTAAAATGTTTTATTGTATTTGTTTTTCAATTTAATTACAAAAATGTCACCGTACATTTTTGGATCCTAATCTAATCTAAGCCATCAATTTGTTTCCAATCTAAGTGTTTCAATTAGTTCCCAAGTTTCTATTTTATTTAGGTGCTCAAATATATATACCTATTTTATTTAGGTTCCATATATACATATATAACTATATGTATGTATGTGTATATATATAATATTTACATCGTAAATAAATCGAAATTTAGTTTAAATTATTATTCACCATTACTATTCAAGCCTTTTCGCCAAATTCGATTCGAAATTAACGACGAAATTGGATGGATGATGACTTGAAGTGCAAGAGTAAAGTAGAATGAGGCTATGGATGGAAAAATAAGTAATTGGGTTAAATTATAAATTGTGGTGAATCTGGTGATACTAGAAATAAAATTTTACAACACCGTTTAAATACAAAGTTTATGCTTTGTCATTGGTCTTGAACACCAATGATTGCCGGCAAAGGAAACCCAAAATTTTATCTCTCTCCTCATGTGTGCGTTATATGTATGGGAGCTTTTAAGTCTCACTAGCATTTATTTATGCATTGCTCTATTGCAGGAAGTCTTTAGGAAAGGTTGTTTGGGGTACATGGTGAGATTTGTATTATGCCTCGCGGTGTGGAGGAGTTGTTTACAATTAGTCATTTAGGCTTTGGTCGTTTGAGAGATGCTTATTTGCTGCAGGGTACTTGTGCCGTTTTTGAGTCTATTGTGGAACATCTAGATTGAGAGGAATTTTTGAATTTTTCGAAATTAAGAATTATCGCTTTCGATGTTGTGGGAGAAGATTACGGTGCAGTCTTCTCTTTGGGTTAGGAGTTTTGGTGCTTTTCGGGTTTGTCTTTGTGAGAGTTGGCTAGAGATTGGAAATCAGCTAGTATAGTTCGAGTGTTTTTGGTGTTTTTCGTTTTTCGGGTGTTCTTTGTACATTCTTTCTCTATTAATAATATTATTCTCTTATGAAAAATAAATAAATTATACAACACCTATGCTTTATTTTCTTTTTCGACGAGTGAAGATAGCCTTTAAACTTAAATATTGTTGCTTGGCAAGATAATTCATATGACTGACTATTTTCTACAGAACTACAACGAATAGTATGGTCGAACTTTATGCTATGATACATTTTCCTCCCATTTTCTACTTGTTGATAAAGTTTATGTATGTCATCTGCTAAACATTTCAAAAAGTGGAAATATGTTGAATGCTTATCCATTTCATGTATTTATAACCGCAACAACAATAATGCCTTAATCCCAATCAATTGGTTATACGGCATAGGCGATGGCACATACCTTGAGTATTCGTGGCGATTGAGCCCTGCTGTTATCACCGCTTCCCTCAAACACTGTTGCTTCCGTCAAACACTGTTGCTTCCCTGTTGGATAGTCTCTTCCTCTTCGAAAGACGCTTGCAGGGTGTCCTTCTGGACAATGGATAGGTGGTGGTGGATGATGAGGACGTGGGAATGAGCTCGGATCAGGGGATTTTCCTTCTTTATATAGCACAAATGCACCGACAATGTGGCCTTCAATGGACTTTAATGGCGAGGGAAAATGGTCTGTGGGGTGCTTGGTGTTGCACTAACGCCGGATTTGCTGAGAAGATTGCAAATCTCTTCGATGGGATTTGATAGATGAACGAGAAGGAGTTTGAATTGTGAGGATTAAAGTTCCATGGCAGAATGGGGAGAAAAAGAAAGACAGAGTAGGGAACTGTTTGACATCATTTTTCCAGCCGTGAGAAATGTTGTAGAGGAGAGAGAACGAGGGATATTATTTGTGATGTAATAGTTTTGATTTGATGGTAGGATATTATTTTATGTTTATAGGTGTAGGGATATATAGATGGAAAGAAAAATTGGATATGAATATATATCATTGATATATATCAACCTAGTGATCCAAAGGGATGATATCGTACCACTTTATCACCACAATTTAACGTGGTGATCCAAACCTTAGCTCCTAAGTTGAAATACATGCTCCCTTCTCCCCTCCCTCCCCCCCCCCCACCCACACACACAATTAACCCCAAAATTTATATTTGGCGTCTTGTTTGCAGTTTTTCATTCATGGAAAATGTAACAAGTGTCCATAGGGCATTAGTTAAGGATTAGCAAAAGTATAATAAATGTTTTGCATTTCTAAATGATACGCATCAATGCTCAAGTGCAGACATGACACTCTTATTGCACTGAGGGAGTATAATCATCTTTTGTACTAAACCATATCTGTTGGGTTTGGCAGTTTAATGATACATTTCTGTTATACAGATGTGTAGCAAAGTTCTTCAACCAAGCTCACTAGTCATTGTGTTCGAGACGTTGTTATCATCCGCTGCGACTATAGTTGATGATGAGAAAGGAAATCCATCCTGGCAAGCCCGTGCTGATTTTTACATCACTTGTGTTCTTTCCTGTCTCCCTTGGGGAGGAGCTGAACTTGGCGAGGTGTGCTTTTTGCATGTACTCCATATCTGACTTGCTAATGATGGAAGTTTTTTTGAAAATCATTTATTTCTGAAGGTCCTGTGCTAATGAATCCTTTTAACATGATAAATTGATAATGCTCTCTGTTTTCCCTTAGAATCTGGGATCTAGATTCATTGGATGAGCTCGGTACTGATCTCCAAAATATTTTCCCTTTTCATCTGCAAAGTTGCTACTCTCTGTTTTGGGAGCTTTGTGGGCAGTTTTTGTTTGTTTCTTAGTCATAATTGGTCTTCCATGCACGTTAGCTCTGAGTTAATGATTCTATAATATACTCCCTCCGCTTCATTTTAACCGTCTACTATTCTATTTTGGGAAGTTTCAAAATAATTGTCCACTTTCCTATTTGAAAATAGGACAAGTGATTTATATCCACATTCCATTTGGACCCACTTTTCATTTGATTATGTCCACAAAATTTATTAATCTTAAATGTTGTGCAAATGGGTAGGGGATCGCTATTCCCATTCCCACCCCGATTATTTATTTTCTCATTTTCGTCTCCGTCCCTTTTCCGACATGGGAAATCACTACAAATCATTTCCTGTCCCATTATGGTTTTGACATTCCCATTCCCACCGGTCACGTTCCGATGTAATTCTTTTACATAATACATTTGAAATAGACTTTTAAAAGTACTAAATCACTATTTTACACCAAATCAAATTAGTTATGAAGATTATAATATATTTTTAGTCTTACTTTTTCTCTAAAAAATAATTAGAAATATATTTCAATAGCTAATAAAACAAAAGGCCAAAAGCATATTAAAAACCCAATTGAAAAAAAAAATATTTTTACTTTCCACCGAAATTCAAACATGAAGACTTCAATAAATACTTGTGTCAATCCAATCTATTATACAAAATTATTCAAGAGTATTATCACCTAATTACAACATGCATTTTAATAAATAAACGAAAAATAGTGAAGTATATTTATTGATATGTGAATATTAATGGGATGGAGCATGCTATTCCCGTTTTCTTCCCATTCCTGCTGGGAAATAAATATGTATTCGCATTCCAGTCCCATACTCATTCCGGCCCTATTGAGGACGGGATGGGACGGGTTTCCCATTTATCCCGCGCGTTGCTATCCCTAGTCTTCCTTGCACTTCAGCTCTGAGTTAGTAGTCCTATAATATATTTTATCAGGGAGAATCTTAAAATCTGATTTTTTTTTTTTACATTTTATGAATATTTGAGACAGCAAAGATTAAATACACCACACATGCATATGCACATTCACACACACAGAACATGAGTTGGTGGTGAGGAGGAAAGATTACTATTAAGTCAAGCTGTTTTGGGGAAATTGTTTTATGCAGCAAATTCCTGAAGAGATTGAGAGACTTATGGTCGGGATACAGGCCTATTTAAGTATTAGAAGACGTCTTTCTGACATTGGTCTCGCTGTTTTTGAAGACATGGAGAAAATCGATAAACTACATAATGAGCAGGTGTGTTTTCTATGTTCTCAATGCTATAAATTGTTATGTTATGTATTACCTGTTACTCCGTTCTGTTTCCTGTAGCGTAGCCCGAATAATTGAAGCTCTTATTTATATACTTATATTTTTATATCGACAAAGATGATAATAAAGTATGATTTACATACTATATAATTTACTATCAAATAAAACTTACATACTATGTAGTTGTAATGACTTGTACGGGAATTAGACAAGATGCCGAAGAGCTAAAGCAAATTTAATGAAGTGAAATTATAAAAAACACCATAATTTTTTCTCAGAGTAATGGAAGACTCTATTGTAAATTTGTATAGAGTTTACTAGGGGCTTTCTCTTCTTTTGCACTTATGTCGTGTGATGTATGTGGCTTGCCTTACCGTTTTGAGCTATGGCTTCTCTCTAGGGATATCACAAAACATTAAATGGAAAAAATTGACCCAATCTGACAATTTTGCCCTACCTTATTGATGTAGAACGGGAAGAGAATGATAAGTCTGGAAGAAAAGTCTGAATTGTAATTGCAATCATTAAAAGGTGTCTTCCACAGATGTCATCAACCCTAATTTATAGTTAATCCTAAAGTAAGAAAGAACAAATAACCCCTTAAGTTGGGAAATGAGCAATAAAACCCCTATGCTTCTGGATAAATAATTAAAAATACTAAATACAAAAAAATACTGATTTAATTATCCTTTGTGCACTTCCGCCTGATAGCATCAAATCCAGTTTCTCATGGCTGATATCTTTCTTGAGTGTTGAATGGTCCAAGTGGTACTAGGATTATTTATGCTTGTAACAATCTAGGCGTCATTAACATCAATGTTCGAGCTGGAGAGGGAGTGTTGTGTACGCATAAAAAGTATAGTATGGGCATACTTGGCTTCTGTTCATAAAATAGGATAATATACAACTTTCCTAGCTTTTGTGAGTTAAGGCATCTCAATATATCATACACTCTTCTATTCTCTGATCTCTACTCTGTATCACATTCCATAACTGGGTGAGGATCAAAAGTGCTTGGTAATTTGAGTCAATTTGGACACTAAATAGAATCGATTTTAAAATGCTTTCTAAGAAGTACCAGACTAGACTAAACAGTCTTAGGACTCTCTACTTCTGTTGTCTCCAAAATAGGTACTTAAGGTATTGACGGTCAGAAATTGGGATTGTGGGGTATATTTATCTAATGAGATTTTGGCCGTTTGAGAGTAACAATGGATTTTGATATGACATATTCCAAGAATCTATATTCATTTGTTGAACAAATATTTATAGTTGGACAAGAGTCATTTTGATGACCGGTCCCTCACATAGGATTTGCCTTGATAGTAAAGCAGCTAAATGTAATCACTGCAAATACTGGATTGCATACTGAAAGTAATCGACCATGTAACAAACTCAGCTTTATTTATCTACTTTGGCTGCTTGAGCTTTTGAATAGGATAAGGGACTTCAGTTTGTTTGTTTGTATTTACCCCTCCTCCTGGTCATTCCAATAAGAATCCATTGGTGATTGATTCCATTTCAAACAGCTGCACAAAATGCTTTGCGTAATACTACACTTACAAGTACAAAGTACAAACATCCCGAAAATCATACAACTTTCAAAGTAGTCAATCAGTGATTGACAAATAAGATACCCACAGCGGACCCACGTCATCTTAACTCCATTAATTGATTGACATATCGGGTTGAAAAATTGGTGGGATCATTTATTTTTATGTTTAATATTATTCAAATTCCTTTTGATTTCTAACATTTTCTTTTCTCTATCAAAACCAGGTAACCAGTGCTATTGTTGGATATACTGCTAAAACTTTGGCTCTGATTTTATTTCAGGATTTTGTGGAAGATTTATGGGGTCGAATCCACGATCTTTCCAAGAACAACTGGAAACTTGAGAGTGGTATTGCTGTTTCACTCCTCCTGTTTATTCACTTGTCATAGTGTATGTTGCGATTGATAAATCGGTTTGCTAATTTAAGTTGATCATCGCTTTCATTTTGGGTTAACCACTTCGTTGTTGGTCCTTCTTTTTGGTCCTTTTTTTTTTGGTCAAAACCGTGAATCGTATCGTGAATTAAAGGCCCCCCAAAATTGTAATGCATATCGTATCGTAAGACTCAGAGCCAATCATAAAAAACTTATAAAGTCACACTGTCAAGACATTAAATAGCATACTTGCAGTAAAACTTCTTACAAAGAGTTTTGTGAATTTAATAGTAAAATCTATGGGATTAATAATTAATATTTACTTGGAATGGGTTGTAGTGATCATGTTGATGCTATTCCTTGAAAGTTTTTCTTGTAAGAATTATTGGCAGATAGTTTTAAGTAAAGTTAGTAGAATTTGTTGGAAATGCACTACCTGCCCACACTTGTTTTCTCCATCTATTCCACACTTACCTGAAGGCTGCAAAATTGAAGCACCACATCTCATACTTCTGAGGTTTTCTGTCCTTACTGCAGTTCTGAGGAGCTTGTGAACCTTCTCTCGTAACTGCTGTGCTATCTGATTTGTTCTAGTCTTACACTTATCTTTATTTCTCTCTAAATCACAGTTCCCCGGCCTCACCTTTCATTTGAGCCGCAATTGGTTGCTGGGAATCCACATGATTTTGGTCCAATCTGCTGTCCTGTGCAACCACAACCTTCTGCAGAAATTTCCAGAATAAAATTTGGCCGACAAAAGCATGAAGCTGAGTTGAAATATCCCCAGCGGATTCGCAGGCTCAACATATTTCCTGCAAGTAAAACTAAGGTAGTTTACTACAGTAGTTTTAGATGTTTACAGTGGGCTGTATATGGACCATTCACTTTTATGTGGTTTGATATTTGTATTTTACAGTTAACTGTCCCGTGGGGTTAACATCATTTCTTTTTTTATGTCTGCCTCACTTGGCCCAATCACGCTTCTTCTTTCAGCCCTTGACCACAAGTTAGCTTGTCCAGCATGAATTCTCCTACAGCAAACTGTATGGTTATCTAAAAAAGGGCGTTACTAAGTGCAGGAGACTCCTGCCATGGTGCCAAGGCTTTTCTTTTTTGCTTTATGGTTAATTATTGATTCAGATGGGGAAATTGATCTGCTTATAATTTTCTTGGCCATCTAATCCAGCTTTATCTTTCTACTCCTTTCATCGATTTCATTTAATATATTCTATTTTAATGTAACTTACGAACATGATATATGGTGATATCTTGGTATCGTTTTTTTTTCAATTTCAATCTATACATCAATATCACACACAAATATCATTCATTTTCACATTATAAATTCACACATTTTCCACTATTACCTCTATACCTATACTCTCTCACAAATCAATTCAAACCTATCATGTTACATTTATTACTTTCTCTCTCCTCTCTCCCTCTCTCTTTTCACCTTTCACACTACCCAATAATAATCTCACTCTTGCACAATTCTATTTCTCTCCGATCCCTCTCTCTCTCTCCCCCAAACATTGATCGAAACAAATCAGTGAGGAGGAGGATAAAAAATGGGTGCGGTCGTGGCCCATGATATGGACGACTTGAATTCCGCTTCGCAGCAGTGGAAGGCATCGAGGAGTTTGCGGAACCAGGCGACTGAGAGGATGGAGTCCGGGGGAGGTGTGGAAGGGGAGTTCTCGTCGGAGGATTCGTCGATGGAGGGGAGGTGGGAGGGGAGAGAAGGTCAGTGAAGTGGTCGGCAACGTGGCGGGTGAAGAGCTCTAAGTTGAGCTCTTGCTCGCGGTTGCCGTCCGGATGCTGATCCGGTTCAAGAAAGAACCTGATTATCCGTCATCGGCATCGTTTTGGAAAATTAATGTGATGGATGTGTGGAGAGAGAGAGAGAGAGAGAGAGAGAGAGAGAGAGAGAGAGAGAGAGAGAGAGAGAGAGAGAGAGAGAGAGAGAGAGAGAGAGATGAGTACTTTTGTTATTGCGGATTACAATTGATGATGGGAGAGGGAAGGAGTCAGAAATGGGGAGGGAGAGGAGGAAGGGGGAAGGGGTTGATTTGGCAGTCAAGAGAGATGAATAATCTTGAAGAAGGAAAAATTGTGTGGATGGGGGTTGATTGATTTTAAAGGAGCAGTAGTACTACTGTAGTGTGAGGGTGAGGGTTTCACGGCCAGCTGCTGGTCGGGCCGGTTGATTAGAGTTGGGGGCAATTCGGTCATTCCATCACATTTAAATATCACCCATATCAAAAGTAAACAAAATCGTGAACAGTAGAAAATCACCAAAAATCACCGAATATCGCAATCCTGATCGGCTCCTTCATTTGATCCGTTGGAATTCTCAACACTTCTCTAGTTTTATTATATTTTTCTTGTGGATGATAAAATTGGTATTGCCAAATTATGAGCGATGGTTTTCGATGAACCTGCACATGAGAGTTCTGGAAAATGGAGGTAGAGTTTATGCATTGAATTGGTTCTTTGAAGAAAATGAGAAATCATAAATTATATCATCATATTGGAACTGTCACAACACAACAAGAAGGAATGGGTGCGTCATTGTCTTGGGTCTGAAGAAAATGAGAAATGGCAAATTCTGTCAGCATATTGGACCAGTTGCAGCGAAACAAGAAGGGGAATGGATCTAGTCAATATAATAGTTTTAAAAGTCAACACAGCATTGTTATGAGAAAAAAATTGGGAAAGTAACTGGTTGGATCACGAATCCAATATCACAACACATGAAAATATGGTCATATGGTCATTATTTGATCACTAACTTTTCATATCACTCAATATCACATTCTAATTTTTTTAACTTTCCATTTACTACCCCTATTTACCTATACACTCTCACCAATCAATTCAAACCTTTCACATCACATTCTCTCTCCTTTATCTTTAATTCTCTCCTCACATTCAAACCTTTCACATCATATTTGAATATTACACATCACATCCAAACCTTTCACATCCAAGGAAAAAGTAGTCATTTTAACACAAATCTCATATTTACTCATCTAACTTCATCTCATATTGTGAATAGTGCAATATTACACCATATCACACCATATTGGACTCCTGATCTCACCATAAGTTAATTTTTCATGTGGAGCTCCCATTACAATCATAATTCGGATTGATTATTACCACCTTGATCTCGAATATTCTAATTCTTTGTGTTACGTTCATGGGCTTGTCATGTGTGAAGCCTCCTGTTCTAATGTGTGAAACATGTTATGTTTGTATTTTTCATGCTAGAATTTCTTGCTCGCCTCTAAATGGCAATCTGTTTGCTGATTGTTGGTTGCTTGTCGAATGCTTATTATGATGTACTTGGTTGCAGGATATGCAACCAATTGACCGCTTTGTTGTGGAAGAATATCTTTTGGATGTGCTATTCTTCATGAATGGCTGGTTCGTAAACTACATTCAATCTTGTCTTGATCAATTTTTCCTTCCTGACATTAGTTTCTCTCCTTCTCTTTGGTGACATATTTCCTACCTTTTTGCCTTTTCTCTTTTTTCTGTTTTGTTGATTGTGGTGGTGATTGAAGTGTGGGAAGGTGATGGTTCGGTAAATCCACCACTAGTTACCAAGTCTCTGATAATGCACCGTATTAAGCTGAATATAATGGTGAAATATTTTTTTTTATTTTTTTTCAAGATTCAGGGAGTACCCTGTTTAGTTTTATTATTTAATAGAAAAAGGAGTAGAAACTAAATTAGGGGAACAACCTTGCCTTACCAACAGAGGGGGGGGGGGACAAAAGAAGCATTAACCTTAAGCTAGCCATAGTGAAATATGTTGCCTCTTGGCATAAATGATATTTTGCTTTTAGTATAATTACTTTGAGTTTGACTACATGTTCATTGCAGTAAACTTGAAATTGCAATCTTTTCCTTTTAAGATTTGGGCCTATATTTATGGAATATTGACTTTTCTTTTCATGTTTGTTGTGTGGTTAGAATCAATGAGATGGATGGGGATGATAAATGAGAATCTTTTTAGTAGATTGAAGTGGATAATTTTGTTTACTGATGTATTTCTTACCCACTAAGGTCTGCTTCTTAGTATTTTTTTTCCTACCAAAATAATAAGATAGAGTTTGTTTGTGTAGAGTTCCATCACCTTCAACTTTGAAAAGGAAGTAAGATGCATTTCTTAACTTGGATCTTGGTTAGTCATGTACGTGAAAATTTTAAATAATTTTAATCACCAACTTATAAAAGCTTGAACTTCAAGGAATTGTTCCCAACAGTGTATTTGATGTTGATGGTTTACCATTGCCTTCAAATGTACTAGTAGTATCGAGCAGAATGCAGACTACATTAACTTGGGAGAATCTTAGCAAAGTAGTTGTTGCCTAGATGTCTTGACGCATCTGCTGTATCTATAACTTGGGCATTTTACATTTCAGATTTCTCATGCTTTTTCCTTGGGATGAGCTTAACACATTGTTCTGTTCTTGTTTCATGCAAAGCTAGTCGAAAGGAATGCGCTTCATACATGGTTGGCTTACCAGTGCCCTTTCGGTACGAGTATCTCATGGCTGAGACAATCTTCTCTCAGGTGGAATAGTCACTCAATTTTGTTCCAGTATCTTTTAAAGGTTTCCATTTTTTTACTTAGTAAAAGGTGTACAGTGAAAGCTACAAACCCATCCATGCACTAAATGTTGCACCTCTCCTTCTCTGGGCGTTTGGATTTATAGACTTCACGTTGGTTCTTATGTAACTTAAATAGCGAAACTTTTCTCAATATGAATTAATTGGAGATAATATCCTTATCTTTGTCAAATTACGATTATATATCCTAGTTCTCTGTTCGGGATTAATTAGCCATTCATAATTTTTTTGTTTCATCAACATTTGTGATGAATCTCAAATATGGCTGAAGTAAAAAACTAAAAGTACGGACAAGACAGCTCTATATTTGATAAACAAATTTGTTGGGAAATAGAATTTGAAGAAAAAAATTATGAATGAATCAAACAGCAATAGATCTTTTTTAAGATTTGAGCAGTTGCTAAAATATTGTTGTATTAATTGGTACTGCCAGACCAATCACCATTGTCACTTACTCTCTAGAAATGGTGTATGTTGCTGAAGGGATCTTAAAGGAGTTTCTCTATTTTAAGTTGATTATTCTTTCGGCTGAAATGTTCTATTTGTTCTTAATTAACCAACCAGTTCCTCAAAAAAAAAAAAAAAAATTAATAAATCAAATAAAACAATAACCAACCAATTCCTCTAGGTAGCAGGCAGACACATTATCTAGATTGGGTCAATTAAAGATTTTCCTTATCATTTCTACTTAGGCAGCCACGTATCAGCTCCCATCCAAACAACATTTCCGTAACTAATAGCTGAACCTGATATCTGCATCTTTGTGCTGAATAACTAACCTCTTGACAGAAATCTTCTCGTATTGGGGCAAAACTTCAGGAATGCAAGTGTGAACATTCAGTTAGTAACAGAGTGTCCAGGGTCATTTCCCTGTAACCTTACTGTTATCTTGGTGTCACTGACACCAGTCAGGAAAAGGATGTGAAGAACTCCTCCATCCACTTGAAGAGGGACACTTCCTTTTTGGGTTGTCCCATTTGAAGTGGGACATTTCCCCTTTTGGGCCATCCCTTTTGACAATTTCAGTCTCCCTATTGATAATTTTACCCTTACGCAGCCAGTCCCAAGCCCGGATAAAGGAGAAAGGCTGCGTTATGTAGGCTGACAGCTAGCATAAAACCTTTCAGATCTCTTTTGAACATGAATCTTAATAATTTTTGCGTAAATGCTAGGACGTCGCCCGTTTTATGTGACCTGTCGCACCTGGCTCGGGGTATTGCATTAGAGCTAGGTGCATCACATCTCCACCTGGGTATGATTGATATTTAGCACGGTTATTCGGTGCATTTGCATCGTGGTGCATTCACTAGGCTAGAGACGCCACATTATCGTCCGATTGTGGTAAAAAATGAGCAAGCAGAGTAGAACATTTACGACTAGGCATGTACCGGCAACTTAGAACATAGAAACTATGCCGTGTAAAGGGATGTAGTTAGCAGATACTATGGTAGAAGCTAGAGAATCGGAAAATACGAGATTTAGAAAGATAGAAATGAGTAATGGGGTTGACATAGTAGTAAATAAGGATCTAAAAGAAGATGTCGTAACAATTACTAGGAAAGGGGATAAAATCATACTCTTAAAATTGGTATTAGGAAAAAGAACAATTCATGTAAGTGCCTATGCCCCACAAGTGGGACGAGATCAACTTATTAAAGATAGACTTTGGATAAATTAGTTTAACAGATACGTGAAAGCGAAAAACTCTTAATGGTCACGTGGGAGATCGTGTAGGGTATGAGGGAGGGCACGGAGGATATGCTTTTGGTGATAGAAATAATAAAGGAGTGGTTTTATTAGATTTTGCGGTTGCCTACGGCGTGGTGAAAGCGAGCACTTGTTTTGAAAAGACCAGTTGTCAGATAATTCCTCGTCATTCCGCTCTTTTGACCAGTGAGAAAGATAAAAACTAAGGATCTTAAAACAGAAAGGAATGAATATTTAATAACTCTTAAGAGTGGATAGGAGTCAAATAGAATATTTTTTAAGTAGAAAAGTTGATAGGTTAACTTGTAAAAATTGTAAGATGATTTCTGGAAAGAGTCTAACTTCACAACATAGAATTATGGTGCTTGATATCACCCTTAAGACAAACACAACGTAGGAAGCCACTAAAAACCCAAGAACTAAGTAGTGAGATCTAAAAGGCGAGAAACTAGGTTTATTTTGAGAGAAAATGATAAAAGATGCAACATAAATGTAGTGGATGAGACTAACGCGATGTGGATTAAAATATGTAAGTGCATTAAAAAGGTGTCAAAGAGGTAGTAGGGGGTCCAAAGGTAACATGAATATAGATTAAAAAATGTGGTGGTGTATAAAAAAGTCCAAAAAATAGTTCGACTAAAAAGAGAAGCTTATAAAACTTGCATAACTCTAAAAACCTAGAAGATTTACAGCAATACAAAGTTGTTAATAAAGAAGTAAGAAAAGCCGTGAGAGAGGGCCAAGGGTAAAGCATTTGATTTAGATAATAAAAAAGGGGGGAAATTTTATATACAAACTTACAAAATCAAGGAATTGGAAAAAGGAATTTCAAGGAGCTGAAATGCATTATAGATGTAGACTCATGCGTTTTAGTCAAGGATGGGAAAGTTGAGATATTGCTTTTCTTCGTAGAATGAATAAATATAAGGTGAAGTTTACCTTAAGAAAGATGAAAATGGGAAAGCTTTAGGACCGGATAGAAAACCTAATAAGGTACGAAAATGCCTAGGTGATTTAAGGGGTGTCTTGGCTAGTTAATTAGTTAATTAATTATAGTGACAAAGAAAATGTCAGATGAGTGGAGAAGGAGGTAGTACCAATATATAAAAATATATTAAAAAAAAATCAAATAGCGGTCATCTCGCTATCCGCTATCCCACTTTCAGGGTCGGCCGCTACGCGCTGCTATCCGGGATTAACTACTTTGATCACTATAGGACTACGTCAAGGGTCGGCCTTAAGCTAGTATCTTGCCTTAGTAATGGATGGATTAACGAGTCATCTACAAGAGGACATACATTGGTGCCAATGACATTGGCCTCCTCGATGAAGCGAAGAATCAGGTTAATGATAAGTTATAAAAATGGAAAGAAGCTTTAAAAGTCAATGAGTTTAAAATAGGTAGGAGCAAAATAGATTATATGGCTTGCCACTTTAGTTGTAAGAGGAGTATTAGATGAAGTGGAAGTTATGTTCGATGGAGAAGAAATGCTTGGAAAGGAAATATTTCATTACCAATGATCAATCATTATTCAAGATGGGCGTATACCGAAAAATTATAGGATAACTATTTGTAGGCCTGCGCTATTGTACGAAACTGAGGGTTGAGCTACCAAGAAGGAACATGTTAACAAGTTTAGTGTAGCAGAAATGCCAATGCTCTCATGGATGTGTGTTAAAACTAGAAAAGACAGGATTTGTATTGAACAAATACAAGAATATGTAAAAGTAGTTCCTAGGTAGAGAAAATAAGAGAGAACCGCCTAAGATGGTTTGGTCAACATATATCCCTTAAGCTCCAGTTAGGAAGTGTGATGATATTAGTATTAATCAAGCTAGGGATAGAGGTAGGTCAAAGTTAAAATGGAAATTGACAATACGAAAGACATGAAAGACTGTGATCTATATGGTAACTTGGCATTGAATCGCGTGAAATAGTGAAAAAATATTCATGTAGCCGACCCTAAGTGATTGAAGTTAAGGCTTTGTTGTTGTTGTTGTTAAAACAATGGATAGACATGGGCCTTATGGTGGGGGGGGGGGGGCATTGTAGGAAATTACGTGTTTTCGACCATTTCTTAATTTGCGTGTCTAGTCAAAGTGTTTCTCTTCATGTGTGAGAGGTGGTAGTTATTTTGCCTCGAGTTGGTAAAAAAAATATTGACATTTGCCAACCTTTATCTGCCCGTAGTGCTGAATAACAAACCTCTTGACAGAAATCTTCTTGCGGAAGGGAAAACTTCAGCAACTAAAATGGAAGCATTACCCACAAACAGATGATCCAAAACATTCCTTAGAACCTTCCTATTAGATTGGTGTCATCGAAGTCAATTAGGAGAAGGATATGAAGAAGTTACTTTGCCTTGAAAAACTATTCAAGTTTTGGACTGGTTAAAAAAACTGAACACGAAAAATGTAACTTGCTCATCCAGGCAAAGAAAGCTATGCAATGCACATATAGTTGATGAACTAATTTCTCAGCATGCCTCTTTACATATTCCAGCATAGCACAAAGGGATAGATGTATTCAAGTTTCAGTTTTAGTGGTTGCAATCGAATTTGTCTTTGGTTGAGAATTACATAAAATGATTTCTGTAGACTAAAGAAGAGAAATTAATTAATCTTTCAGATGTGAGTCTGCTTTCACATTCAACCACCTCTTTCAAGCTTGCCACACCCATGTGATAGATACAAGTTTAGGATTATCACTGGAACAAGTTTTTTTCACTGGTGAAGGATTAAAAGACTACTTTATGGATATCTAAATTCCCATATGCTTATGTTTTTAATAGTAATGTTAATAACTATCAAAAAGTACTATGTAACCAAAGAACACTTTATTTTCCTTGAAGAAAGTGAAGCATCATTTTTGTGCACTTTTCAGCACTTTCAAGGACTTGAAGGAATCTAACTTGTTGAAATGTACTCATCCGAGGACTTAATTTCTCGGTAGTTTTAGTATATTGGAAGCTCATCATGTCTGAACTAATGTTCATAACCCTAGTTTATACTTGAGGGAATGCCAAGTGCATATATGTCCGACTCCATTAACATATTTTCTCAAGTATCAGATTGTTTAGTATTTGTTCCTTAACATGCTTCTTTTTTCCAATTTCCTCTTGCCCTCTCTGTTGGGTCCTCTTGTTTGTAATTCATGTAATAACAAACCAGTGCTTCTCTATTCTTCCTCTTGCAGCTTCTTCTATTGCCCCAACCACCATTCAAGCCTACATACTACACACTGGTTATTATTGACCTTTGTAAGGTATTGTAGAATATAACCATTGGTTACTTATCTTTTTCTTTGGGTGCTCTCTCTATTTCGAGTAGGTGTTTTCTGTTTTCGAAAGCTCTCTTTAGGTTGTTCAATTTTCTCCCTGTTGTATTTCTTGTTAGGCTCTTCCAGGGGCTTTTCCTGCAGTTGTAGCTGGGGCAGTCCGCGCTCTTTTTGATAGAATAGCTGAGCTTGATATGGAGTGTCGTACACGCCTCGTCCTTTGGTTCTCACACCATTTGTAAGTTTGCTTAAAACTTTGCTTAGATTTCATCTGTCATTTTCATAGGTCAGCCTTTAGTATTGCAGCATGGAGAGGCGCTTTACTGTGTTATTTTCCCCCATTTTAATGGTATGATGGTATTATAAATATTAGAGCTACTTTATATAGTTAGCGGGCTTTTCTGCTTCATGTTAGTCCTGTCCTCATATCTATTGTTTTCCTACTGTATAATTGAGGATTTACAAAATTATTATCTTCTTTTTGGCCATTGAGTGTTTTGCATTTGTCCTTTTGGATGCTTTTGGAATATATCCTTTCCATTCATACATGACTTTGGCAGCATTTCCATATGGTGGCCTGTATATGTGATCCATAGAGTGATAGTTTGCTACACATATATGATCCTTCTATTCCATGTCTTCTTCCATGCTGGTTCAATCATGTGGGATGGAAACGTGGTTAGTGCATATTAACTAGGACTTCTACCTTCTCTCCCCCCCCTCCCCCCTCCTTTTTTCCGTTCAGACTACTTTGGGAATTGAGATCCTCTGTTACACCTTTTACCTTCAAGTCTGAAGCAGAACGACCAAGTTGAAATTGAGTATCGTAGTATACGTGAAGAAGGAGCATTGTCTTTTACATCTGTTAAGGCAAATTGTGAGCTTGAAAATTTATTAGATATTAAAGGTTATAATTATTACGTTTTTAAGTGATTTATCACCTATACATATATTTATCTTATAAATTAGGTCAGTGGACCCCACATCAAGTGAATAGTAATTCCAAATGAATAGTAATTTCAAATGATGATAGTGTGTATTGGGAAGAGAGTGTTTTATTTATGGGGATGTGTGTGTATTGGGAATGGAAAAAGTGAGTGTGTGTTAGGAAGAGAGAGATATTAAAAAATGTTATATTTTATATGTAATGTAATTATATACATATTTTTTATACATTAATTATATT
>JAOWAN010032034.1:0-18293 GCA_028566635.1 Lobelia cardinalis | reverse complement strand
TTTAAATTAACTTTGAAAAAAATACATAGTTCGATTCGATACTTTTTTTGGGGCGTAACGGCGTCGTGCCCTCGGACTCGGGCACGGACATTAAGTAGTATTAAAAATTTCGCAAATGCCATTCGTGCCCTCGGGCACGGGCATTAACTAGTTTTTTAATATTTAAAAACACAAACTAACATTCATAAAGAGATGAAAACAAGCTAGATAGAGTAGAAGGTTCCTCATCTTCTTCAACTTCAATACCTTGATTTTTGCCCACTTCATTTGGAAATTGGATTCCATTATTGGCCGAACTTTCCTAGGCTCGTGTCCATCACTTTACAGCTCTTCCTCCTGTTTGACGACACCTATCGATTGTGTCAGCTTTAATTCGAGGCCTTTTAAAAGTAAGATCGAAACAATCCATTATTATCCATTTCGCACCTCCCTAGCTCGCAGTAATGGCGATGACCATTGAAGGTACTCAAAAATCCCTTCAACTATTCTGCTTATTAGTTACTACTGTACCATCTATCATCGTAAACATCGCAGCGTTGAATTTCGATATTTTGTTGCAATTTTAGTGTGAAATTTCTTCGACGTATTAGGGTTTGAGTATCAATAATTTACATGACTTCTCGAGGTGAATCTGTCAAACTTTCGTATTCTGCCTTTGACCGGATCATGCTTAATTGGTACCTGCTGCTACAAATTATACATTACATTAGGGTTTAAGTGAACTTGAAGGAGTGTTGGATGAATTTTGGACAAGATTGAATTGAGGGATTTAAGTTATCTCAACTCTGAGTGTTATGTGGACGAATTATTCAGGAGGCGATAAGTGTTTTTGAAGATTGAGGGAGGAGTTTAAGTTTGTATATCCAGTGAAGTGAATTATAAATAGTTATTATATCATTCTTTCAAGGTGCAAGTCACGGATGTTCCGCTTAGAAGGTGTTCTTAGTTTGAAAATGCAATTGTCTATTGACATTCTATTGTTATCATGCACGAAACTAATACTATGTAGGATGAGTTAGAACATGGGAATAGTTAGTGTCTGCTGTTTTTTGTTACTGCTGCAGGTAGTTATGTAGCTTCTTATGATTTGACATTTCACTTGAATCTTTTTGAGTACAAATGAGGCTGTGTATGGCTACATATCTCAGCTTCTCAATGAAGTGGAAACAGACCAAGTATACATGCAGTTGCATCAATGTTTAGGGGATTTACTTTTAAAGGGTGTTTCTGTGTCTTAACTTTAGCACCCTCATATTCTTTAGTCCTTTTTTTGCCCTCTGGTGTCTATGTGTGCACTTGTGTCTATTGGCTGTTTCAACATAGGTTAACTGTAATACTTGGATTTAATTGACTAGTCAAGCATAGAAATAGGCACGCAGCTAGAAACACATTAATCATCTGTCTAGTTGATTTTCATGCGATGATACTTTTGCATAACGACCATATGTGCGAGGACTCAATGTAGTCAGCCATCTTTCTTCGGAGGTTCTAGGCTTCTAGCATTGTTGTTTTATAAGCTGTTTTATTTCTGGTCATCCTTATGCCGCCATTACTAACCTCTTCTCCATTCTGATTTGCTGTTGGTGCGTGACAATTGGATTGTGATTCGTGCTTCTTCTCGTTTAAAGTGTAAGTTATAGTGTTCGATAAGTTAAATATAAGACCTATTTTTCTTAATTGAAGTGTTCTAATATCGCAGTGATTTTCCAGGCTTGCTGGGCTTGCCTTTATGTTTTCGGCCAGCATTCTCCTACAGATTCTGGTAGGTTTTAGTTTTTACCATGTCTTCATCTTTTATGCATGACATTTCTACAATGATCTTAGTTATTCATATGGACCAATCAATAATACCTTGTTTCACCGGAACTTCTACTCTTTTGGAAAATGAGCTCAATCTCAGCAGCATTTTTATAAACATTGTTGAAACACAATTACTAAGTGAGCGTGTTCTAAATCCAACTCGGCAGAACAGGAAGTTGTTGCATAGGTTGCTTGGATATTTCATATTGAGGACTCGCTACAGTTGGCCCATAATAGGAGGGCTGGGTCATCTAGAGTTCGTAAAAAGGTCTTATATATATCGTATCGCTGAATTCTTCTATAGTTTTCTTGGGAGAATAGGTGGAAAGTTGGGTCAAGTGCTGTTTGTTTATTTTAAGTTCTGAATGGTGCATACAAATCTGGATTTGTCTGGATAACGAAGAGTAACATTTGAAAGCTGAATGCTGAATTATTAAAAACTGTTAGGTAAGTGTACTAAATGATTTGTCTAAATACTTGTCCATTTTAACCTTCTAAATGGTTAAGTTTTAGATTGTTGTCAATAACAGCTGAATATTGATCTAGAAATCTAGATATATTTTCATTTTGAATATGATACCTAAGGTTAAAAAAAATTTAAGATTAATTTATCAACAAAAAGTACCAATTAGAAAGGTAAAAAATTTCCCTTTCATTCATGCATCTAAAAATCCCATATCGCATCAATTATTCTTGCTTTTCAAGTTTTGCGTTCGATTGCAAAATCAAAACTCAATCTGCCTAATTCCTCACCACAAACCCCAAGTGAAAGTTTCAAGTGAAACTTGAGGTGAGAAAATTGCAGTAATCCAGAAGTCTATATTTTTTTTAATAAAAAATCTGGTTCCGGTTAAAATTGAAATTCAACATTCTCTTCTTTTATCCCTTTCATCTTCGAAAGCCTTCAATTGCAATTATGCATGTATTCAGTATACAGAATCAAAGATCTTGGAAAATAGAGATTATGGAATTTGTTTTAAATATCAATGCTTGATTCAAGAGGCCAAACCCAGAAAATAAAATTTTAAGCCTCAAGGAACAATCCATTGAAAACAGAAAAAGGAAAAGAATACAGGCCATTAGCTATCAACGAAAAATGAACCCATCAAAATTCGAGGCCAACTTTTACCACCCCATCCCTAATTTCTCTTTTGCTTATTGAAATAGACTATACGAACCCAGATATACACTCTTGATGGTGATGAATCGAATTGGTCTCCCATTTCAAAGATCTTTGGGTTAAAACCCTTGAAGATTCAAGATGAGGTAAGCTAATGTGAACATCGATGTTTAAGTTGGTACGATGGATGAGGCGCCGGTGAAAAGAACGCCTTGACGAAGACAGCGAGGGAGGAGGCGGCGACATTGCCAGAGATATGAGGTGGGGTGGGGACCGACGGACCGTGGGGATGGATGAAGGGGCGCCAAACTCACCTACGAGTCTATCACCATTGAGATGAGCAGAAAACAATGGTGACAAAAAGCGCGCTTTTCATCTTAAGGGAGGGCAGAAATGATATTATAGAAATTTAGTAGGGATAAGTTTGTCGAAAATCTATTTCAGATGAGCCTCCGGTACGCTCAGCATCGATTTTAGATCTGGTTTGGAAGGTGAAAATGATTAGTTCCAGAACATCACAAACACACTTAATACTAACACATCTAACCGAAACTGCCATTTTGCCTCGCCAGATCTTCTTTAAGCGGAAACAAACACTGCCTTAGGGTTAGGGTGCTCAGTAGTGTAATCCAATAATTGGAGTCCCAACTCTTCACAAAGACTCAGACTTATTTAAAAATATGATTATGAGGAAGGGATAATTCTTGATTCTATCCCATTTCTTTGCAAATAATTAAACTTAGATGCTGCCAACTAACACTGCCTGACCCACTCTTATCACAAATATCAAAGTTAGAGTGAGAATCACCTTTAACGGGTGAATTATGAGGAGCAGAAATTCCCACTTTTATGCTAAATTGCTGTTAGAATGAAAGGGGCTCCTGATAGTGATGTTTTAACAGTAGATTTGCTGGGTTTTCCTTTATAATTTCAATAGTTTGCCCATTTGTTATTTCTTTTAAATTTTCTATCCTTTTTATTCATGTTGTCTATGTGTTAACGTGCAAATGGTGTGTTAATGGGTGGGTTCATCAAGACACTTATGTTCTTTCTTTTGATTTTGGGTGTAGGCTTGTGCAATATATGGCAACTGGTGGCCGATGTTATCAGGTAGTTGAGGGTATGACATTGTTTTTCTGTTCTTGACCGGTGTTGCACCAGAAAAGGTTATTGACATGGGTGTACTTGTTCTCTTTGCAGCTCTCATGTATGTTGTGGTTCCAATGCCATGTTTGTTCTTCGGTGGCGGATCCACTCAATTTTTAATCAGTCGGGACGGTGGTGGGTGAGTATTTCTGTGCTCAAGCCTTCTGTGATTTTATCAATAAGATTTGTCTTGGCTTCAACTAGTGGCAGTGTTTGCATGCTCTATTATATTTCTTATCACAATTGGCCATTTTTTTTTTTTTAAGTTTCTAGTTCTTCTTTTGTTCATTGGACTACTTGATAACACTCTCACTGCCTACCCATTTTTTTTTGCTGCTGGAGTTTCGAAATTAATGCTCTGTAAGACGCTGAAGCGGAGATGTCGTCGCATTATGGAATCATGACCTCCAAAATGTAGGAGAAATCCTTTGGAATAGATACTATGGTAGCTCTAATTTAGGGTACAGAAAGTTGGGCTACCAACAACATATATTTCTTCATTTTCCCTTTTCTGCTGTCAAATAGAGGCTTCTCTTATGAATTTTGTATTTCCCTTATCTTTTAATCTAATTTGTTTGTTTACGATCCAAATGAGTGCTATCGAAACAAAGGATAAACTTAAATAGAGCAAATTTGCGAGACAATAAAAGTAGCAATAGTAGGATGTAAAATGACAGAAGCCACATGGTTTGAAAATGCAAGATAAAGTCCTATTTGTGCATCTTAGGAAAAGTGAGAGTTTAAATATTAAGCAATGCTAACATTGGTATAGTTAAGAAGGATATGGTTGGGTAAAGTCTTATTTGATGGAAAAGGATTCTTGCAGCCTACTGAACGGTTGGGACTAGGTTGAGTTAGGTGCGACTGTGTGCTCATTGTTGGCCTAAATTACTATTCTAGATTATAGTACTGATTTGAATTTTCTGTGAGAAGCGCTCATAACACTCGAGTTGGTTGACTACCTTTATCCCTCAAAGATCCTAAAAGCATTTGATCCCTTTGTGACATGAGTTATCAGATGGTCTTAATAATAACAGTAGACCTTACAAGGTGCTCCCTACAAGTACATGTAAATACAATAGACCCCAGCTGCGTTGTTGGTGCTTCAGTTTACCGCCCTTACAAGTAGCCTCTCAACAGGCCGGCAATAATCATGTTTTCTTACAACTTTAAAGCTCAAGAAAAGTTAATTTTCATAGAAAACACATCTGGCCAACGTGTCATTTTTCATGGCCGCTGCCATAAACACACCCACACCTGGTAATGGCCAGATCATTGTCTTCAGTAGAGGTTTTATCCTTTTCAGAATGAGGATAATCTAAAATGAATGTTCACTTTAAATTCCAAGAGACCTTAGATGACTGATCTCATGTATGTAATGGAATCAATTCAAATATAGAGATGCCACTTGTTATCCACCATGATCAACGTGTGACATGGACAATTGTCACAGAACTTTTGTGCATGTGAAGGTACAACAAACAACGACAACAACAACGAAGCATTAATCCCAATCACTTGGGGTTGGCTATCTGATTCCTTTTCCACCAGCCCACACTATCCAATGCCAACTTACCATATAGATCACAATCTTTCATGTCTTCGGTATAACATTGGCCTACTCTGTCTCTATATTGGTTAAGACTAATATCATCACACATCCCAATTGGAGCGCTTAGGGCCTAACAACTGTCCTATAAAGTTTTTCCTTTAGCTTTACTGGTACACGCCGATCACATAACACTCCAAGATGCACTTTTTCATTTTATCCAACTCGATTTTATTCTATGATTGACATTCTTTTCTCTCTCTTCATCTTGATTAATGATTGATCCTAGGTACTGAAATATTTTCTTTTGAGGTATTTCTTTTCCATCTAACTTAACTTTAACTTATTCATACTATTAAAGTTGCAAGCCATATTCTCCGTTTTGCTTCTACTTCTTTTAAACCGTTGGACTTCTAATGCTTCTCTCCATTTTTCTAATTTATCATTAACCCCATTCTTTGTTTTATTGATAAGGTCAATGTCATTGACAAATTGTATGCACAAAGGTATATAATCTTGTAGATGTCCGGTTAGTCCGTCCATTACTAAGGTAAAATGATATGGGCTTAAGGGCTTAGGCTGATCCTTCGTTTAGTCCTCCAGTGATTGGAAACTCGCATGTCTCTCATGTCGTATTTCAAAGTAACGTCGATTTCCCATTATACATATCTTTAATAACCTCAATATATCTCACTTTAACTATTTTCTCTTTTAGGATTGACCAATTTGCGTCCTAGGGACTTTTGTCGTATCCTTCTCTAAGTCAATAAATTACCTCTCTAGGACCTCTACAAAAGAAAGTAATATCTCTACTTTTCCTATTGGTATTATTGTTGTTCGCTTCATTTTCTACATGTTTCTCATTTTGTAGTTTCTCAAAGTATATTTTCCATCTATCTTTTATGTCTTCATCCATGACTGAGACGCACGAGTCTTCATCCTTAATGCATTTTACCTCGTTGAAATCCCTAATTCTCCTATTTCTTGGTTTTGCAAGTTCATATATAGCCTTTTCTCCCTCTTTTGTATCTAATTTATTATAAAAGTCATAAATTGCTTTACCCTTAGCCTCTCTCACAGCTCTTTTTAGTTTTTTATTAGCAACTTTGTATCGCTCTAAATTGTTAGTTTTTGCCAAGCCTTTTTATTTTTGGGATAAAAGAAGAATATCATTGATAGAGAAAGAGATTGCAAGGAAGGTGGACAAGAAGTCCGCCAAAAACCATCAAAACATAAAAGGAGCAAAAAAAAGACAATCATTGGATAGCAGCTCTCTAATTTCTAGATAAATCTCCTAAAGACAAGCCTTTGAAAGCTCTAAAACTCTTAGCCCAAAGAGGAGGCTTCACCATGATCTTCTCCCACATCTCCTACAGACGCAAGAGTGCTAATTTTCGATTTCTGAAAATTCGAAAATTCCTCTCAATCCAAATGTTCCACAAAAGGTAGAACACTTAACACATCCCCACAGCAAAGAAGCATTACTTGATCAACCAGTTTTTGCCAAGTTTTATAAGCTTCTCTTTTTAGTCGGATTACTTTTTGGACTTCCTCATTCCACCATCACATTTCTTTATTATAAGCCTCTTGCCGTTGAGCTCCCCTAATGCCTCTTTTGACACTTTTTTAATGCACTCACACAGTCACATTTTATTCCACATCTCGTTGGTCTCGTCCACTATATTCCATGTCGCATTTTTTTTTTATCATTTTCTCTCTAAATAAACCTAGTTTCTGACTTTTCATATCCTACCTCTTAGTTCTTGGGTACTTGATGTGTTTCCTACGTTGTGTTTTAGTCTTAAGGGTGATGTCCAAGGTAGTTAAAATCGATTTTACGATTCTAGGTAGTGAAATCTTGTTAAATCCGTGTAGGATCGTAACTGGGGCAAAATCAATAAGATCCCTTGGTAGAATCGTACGATCCGATGAGATTTTACCTATTTTAGAGCGCAGGTCTTAAATTGCGCAAAACCCATGTAAACGGGTCAGATATGGTTTAAAACCCAACCCGTTTTCAAAATAAAATCCCCAGGCGTAAATAAGTCGTGCGATTTCACTCCCAAACCAGTCGTCCGAGAAAATCTTGAGTCGATCTGCAGTCCGCGACTGTCGGTCAAGGAATCCCACCAGCTTTGGAGTCCAGCTATTGTCGGCAAGCCCCTGCCTCTCTCCTAATCGATTTTCTTCGCTGGTTCAGATGTAAGTCGATCCCTTTTTGGCTGCCTAAATGTCTTCTTCTGCTGCTGCTGTATGGAAGATGACATGTTTCGAGTTATGCTGTGGATTGATTTCATTATATTATTCTTTTTCCTCATATTTCAGTGGCGTCTTGTTAATCACTTTTAATATGACAAAAGAAACGTTGCTAGACTACTAACCTTTTGGAATATCTCCTGCTGAAATCTAAGTCACTGTGTTTTTGATTCATGCAGTCCTCTGTCCTAGAGCCATTTAAGACATGATTTTATGTTGAATCCCATCTGAAGAGAAGCTGCACTTGCACAAGCTCTGTATATTAGGATGCTCAAGCAGATGCAAACTCGCAAAAATGCAAATTATATGTTGGCTGGTAACTTGGCTTCAGGCTTAAGGTTCGATGCCAATAAGAGAGTTTGAATAAGTCAAGGTGACTGTTGGTTATGAATACACTAAAGTCAACAAGACTTATCACTTCTGACTTTCAACTGCGGCTATCAAACTTAAATGTTCCATAAGATTGGTGCTACAGTTAGATTCTTAATGATGCAATTATGCCGTCCAATATGTCGGTATAAAAATGCACATAAAGTCTGAAATAAGCGCAACAGTTGGAGTGTTGGACGTAGTGTCACTGGGTTTTGGGGCGTCAAGATTAGAACGGTTGTGCTTATAGGGTGGGGGGTTAGGGCTAAGAATTTGGATGTGCCTATAGGAAGATTTTGTGTGCAGAACTACTAGAACTACTCCGGAATTGTGTGAATTATGGTGGTTACCACTCCCTCTGTTTCAAATTAAGTGTCCACTATTCCTTTTTGGGCTGTTCCAGAACAAGCGTCTACTTTGCAACTTGCCTTTTTGGGATTAAAGAGGAAAATTTGTGTCCACAAGTTTTCTTGGACCTACACCCAGAGATTCATGCTCAGTTCTTTTTTCTTCTTAATTAATCGAGTCGAATAGCTTATCTAAAACTACGCTTCAAGTGAAGAGGGACAGATCTTTTGGGCAGAGGGAATATTTCGTAACTATCAATGATTGATGCACTTGGAAGACAGAAGGTATTTTATTACCCATATGTAGGAGGTCCGTGTTGAGTTTTATGAGTAATTCAGAAACCATTATAAGAGTCTTTCAGAAGGCCCAGTTGGAAGTGGTTCTGATAAGAGGAAGTGCACAATAAAAGCGCTGCCTTGTGGGTTCCAATCCTGCAATGGTTTTTTTTTTTTTTTGGGGGGGGGGTTGGCAATGATTGACGCATTGCTGGAAAATATGGAGATTCTGTGTATTGCAGGAAGTTCAGAGTTGAGCCACAACCAATTTCATGCATGGTAAAGCTGTTGGTCTTGGCCGCCAAACAAATGCGAACTTTAATCAGGTGTGTCTCAGTGCAGTGATATTGCCTCAGCTTTGAGAAGCACTGCTTATCCTGGAGGTGTTTCTTAGGTTTGCTGTCCGCACATTTCTGGATTGAGAGTGCAGTGGGCTATAGGAATGCACTTGTTTTGAAGAGAGATCCTTGGATAGTGTGTTCTTCAAGTCAACTTGCGTGGTGATATTTACATGCCTGGAAGACTGGGTAGGTTGAATATTTGGACATCGTTGGGGCACTGATAGAGCAACTTAGGTTCTCATGCTCCTCAGCGATGGTGATATGCATATTCCAAATGTTCCTATAATTCTTTTTGATATGTTGAAAACTGCCTCATATATGACTATTGGCTGCTATGCTGATCTACTGTCCCATTTTATTACAGCTTCCACTATAAAAAGTTTCTGATAATATTCGACTGCTTTACTCACAAGGAAAACAAGGGGAAAAGAAAATGGAGTCATTTTCGAGCTTAGTGTGATGAGCTCTACAAGATTATTTGTCAAGTGATGATAGATTCTAGAATGCTAACTTAGTTATACACCCTAGATCACATAGAGTGGGAGTGTAAAAGTGTCAATGAAAAATACTTCGGAGTGGGAGTGTCTTGGGGGAGTTGATATATTATTTATTTATGTGTAATATAAATATATATGTGCAAATCATAATTATTTGAATTTTATTGAATAATGATAAACTCCATTAGAAAAGAAATTTAAAATCAAAATAAATGGTAAATAATAGCAAAAGCTTAATCTGACAGTAATTAATACTACTAAAGCCCAGAGTTTCTCGTAAAGAGCCTTGAATTAAATAGACATGCTAGGAAAGCAAGCGAAGGTCCTCTTCTATAAAAAAGGAAAAAAAAAAATAAGAAGGGGTGTGCCTCACATGTTTTGTTGCGAGAGGAAGTTGAAAAAGTCGCATAGGCGATCAGATTGGAAACCTGGTGCCTGCTGATCATCATTTCTCTTGGTGAGCCCCTCAAATCTCACCCCTCTTTTTTTCACTTTCCATTTTGCACGTCTCCTCTACCTACTCTCACCCCCCATTCCTTACCGTTCTTTCTCCCTCATTTTTCTGTACTTAGCTTTTGATTTTTCCATCAATCTAAAAGTGCGGCAAACTGAGAAATCTGAAAACGCGAAAGGAATATTTGGAGAGCGGGAATCTAATTAGCTCTGAAAGTGTGTATTCGAGCTCGGAACGGGAGAGCGACAGCCAGTGGTGACGCTTTATGAGATCCAGGTTACACCACAAGAAAGAAAAACACTCCCCTCTTTCTACATCACAAAGAAAGTTTGTTGCACTTCCTAGCTCCTCCTAAAAAAGTTTGTCCCCCTCGGAAAAGAAAAAAAGATTCTCAGAACACTTGGTTGCTACGACATGCTATTTTTTCCATTCTTTCCCTTTTAGGATCAGTCGTGGTCTTCCAAACTTTACCGAGATGAATTCATCGCCTCATGTAAGGGGCAAGGCTGAGATCTGTATATAATCATCATCAATGAGAAGCCTAGACTTTTGTATGTATATCATGGAACATTGAGGAGGCTATGGATGCCACTGCCAAGAAGGTAAAAAAGAATAAAAGGGTCAGGCTTATATCAAAGTAGATGCTCCTACTATGTGACCTACACTTGGTTAATGCAATAGTTGAAACTGTCATGATTGAGGTTGGGTATGCTTGATAGTTTTGATGGTCAAACTAATTGTTTAATGTAAAGAAACATGTAGGGGAGATCTTGATCAACACAATTGAGACCTTGAGCACATGCAATACAAAAATTAGCGAAGATCCTCGACGTTTGGATTTTGTTTGAACTCTCTGATGCCAAATAGTGGCCTCTTTGAGAAGGAGATGCATCATGATAGCAATTGAGTCCCTTCTAATATTTGACCCTAAGGGTCTTAGTTATAGGTGGTGAGTTTTGCCAAATAAGAGTGTTTTTAGGTTTGGAGAGTCAATGCAAGTACCTCAGTTTATTTATTTGTGTCTGTGATTTGATAAGGTCGCTTCGAGTACTTGTTGGGATTAGAGTTGGTCTCTAGATCCAGTTAGGAGTATGGTTTCTTGGAGTGGAAGTCAAGAAAGCTTATTACAAGTCTCAAGATGTTGGTGTTGGTCGTAAAAATTTACCCATGTCAGTTGTGATCAACACTTTTAAAGATGGTGGTCAAATGAGAATTGTAATTTTCTTTCTTTCTTTATCCATTTTATTTTTTTGTTTTTATGTCAAATGTTTGAGAACACCATTAGATCTAGGTCCAAATGCTTTATAACCTGCTGCCATTCTGACCTGGATGTGTGCTTCATTTCCTTTGACAGGTGGATAGATGCTGCGAAGTTTTTGACAGGTGCCTCAGCGGTAGGGAGCATAGCCATTCCGATCATTCTCAGGCATGCAGATTTGATTGGCACGGGAGCAATGTTAATTGAGTTTGTTTCATTCTTCATATTTGTCTGTACTGTTTTATGCTTTCATCGTGCTAGCCTTGAAGATGATGATTGGTGATAAATGTTAAGGTACCGTGTTGGTCTTAGAAAAATTTTAGTTGCTCTAATAGGCCGACTTGTACTTTTGGGTGAAACATAAGAAGAAAGTGATCAGATATGTAAAGTTCCCACCAATGTAAAGCTATAATTCTATGTAGCTTCTATTGAACATAAATTGTGCTCATGTATGTAGTGTCTAACTTGAATGCTGCAAGTTTATGGATCCAAGTAGGAACTGGTGAAGTTTCACATTTACAGTAAACCCGACTTTTGAAGTTGTTTACCCTTCAGCTAATCTTAGATTGTGTGAATGATACGCTTTTGTACAGTCTTTGAAAGCGAACTAAAGTTTGCCTGGCAAGTATATTCGTACATATATTTCGTACTTCTATCTTATTGTCAAAAACTTGAAGCCGACACTGAATTTATTACTTTTTTCTTTATAGTTCATTCCGTTGTGTAATCCTATGACTTACTTGTTGCTTAAACCTTTGTTTGTTTGTTTGTTTGTTTGTGAGCTGGCTTGACTACACATCACATCCACAAACCTGGAGAAATTACAAATTGACACTCCCAGTCCAAAGAAAATGAATGTCTTTGTTTTGAAAAAGTCGGTCGTCTTGGCATAGGAATCGCGTTGCTGTGTGCATTTTGAACAAAATTCCATAGAAGGTGCAGATGAATAAGCGGGGTATTGGAGTATAGTGTTGACTTTGTAAGTCTCGTCACTCGTGGGTTGGTCAATAATGTCAATATGATGTCGTCCATGGCTAAGTATATGCTAAGCTAGCATGAAGAGAGAGCAATTCTTTCAAGAAGAATTAAATGGATGGACTTCTCCTCTAACTCCATTGTTGACGCTTTCTTATTACGGTCAGGAAAAAGAGCCACAGGTGAAATGCATACTGTGAGTCCGAATTGCAGAGTCAGTAGAATCATATTTCAGGATGTTCCAAGTCACCACTTTCAGCCGTGAATAAAGCGCGGTTTTGAGCAAATCAAACATACTTAATTGGTCTTGGGTAAATATTGTGAAATGATTAACCAAACCCCAAATATTATCCATCATGGCGGGCGGGCTGGCTTTGCGAGATCTGGGAATGAGGATAGAAGGTAGATTTTTACGTCATGCAAGAATAGACGTATGCTTGTTTCTTTCTTGGGTAATTTCCACAGTTCACCTTTATGATTTGATCAAATTTTTTATCCCCTTTAGGTTTGAACATTATACAGAGCCTACCCTTTTATTTATTTTTTGATTAATTCAATTAATTTATAATTTTATATAAATATAATATAAACAAAAAATACTTTAAATATGTTGATTTAATTAAAAAAATTAAACTTGAATATAGTTTATCACAATTACTTTAAAACTAGGTGTATTTAAATTAAAAATTAATATATATTCAAACTAAAAATAAAAAAAAAATGAAAAAAATCTTTTAATATTAAAGTTGAACATACACACACACACATAGTTAAATATGTATCATATATAGTATATATATCAAATCAATCCCTCTTATGAAAATAATTAATTTATCATTTAAAATTTTATATTATTTTATATTTATTAACTTTTAACGAAAAATATATTTTTATGTGCATGTGCATGTATATGTGTATGTGTATATTAATATTTATTATATATATCTTAAATTTAATTATAAATGGATATTAATATATAAAAATTGATTATACATATTATTTTTTAAAGAAGGATTGACTTAATGTATAGAATAATAGAAAGTTGATATAGCATAATTATATAATTAACTAATTTAACATCATAGCATATATACATCAATTCAATCATTCTCTCAAAAATAATTTGTGAATTTATATTATTTCATATTTTTTACTTTAAAACTGTGCTATTTTATACTAATAGAATATATGCACATATATTTATATATATAATTAATATTAGTTATAAATGAATGAATTTAGCTTGAATGAATTTGTTGATTTTGAAATATGAACATCATGAAATTAAAAGAGAAATGAAAAAAAAAATATTCTTTTAAGATAAAAATAAATAAATAATAAAATAAAATAATATTTTTAAATTATAAATTATTTTCATAAAAGGGATTGACTTAATATATATAATACATATTTAAAATATATATGTGTGTGTATTCAACTTTAATATTATAAGAATTTTTTTTATCCTTTTATTTTTTAATTATATATTAATTTTCAAAATAATTATGATTAACTATATTAAATTTTGGAAATTTTTTTTAAATAAATATCTTTAAAGTATTTTTTATTTATATTATAATTATATAAAAATTATAAATTAATTAATAAAATAAATAAAAGGGTAGTTACTGTATAATGACCAAATCTAAAGAGGGACAATAAAATTTGGCCAAATCACAAGAGTGGACGATGCAAATTACCCTTTCTTTCTTTGGACACTACGACGGGGTTGGATAAGTTTGCCACTTTTTGAGATAGCGGGCATTAATTGCCGTATCCCCATTGGGCGCAAACATTTGTAAGTGGTTTGGATAGAGCAATCGTACCAAAACCTCATTATTATCATTATTATTATCGAAATATTGATAATGCAAAATTCATTACTAATCCAAAATTTAGGTATTTTCGGTCCAAGTTAAAAAAAAAATTAAAATTTAAATTACGAGTTAAATTAATTCATACTTGTAGGTTAAAGTTAATTGTTGTGTTTTAAATAATGAACTGAAAGAGATCGAAAAATTCAAATTACAAATCTAGGAGGCCAAAATTCTACTCACTCCTATAAATATTAACATTACAAAATTATCAATTTTAAATTGAAGTATTACAGAGGTACTAGAATTATGGTTTGGAATCTTTTGAAATGGTAGTGTCTAAGAACAGAATATGTAAATTGAATTTTTAAAATTTTTTATGTAATATAAATATAAAATTACTAAATTATTCTATTTCGGTATGGTAATGGTAATACCGTGGTAATGATATCCATTACCATTACTCTACCAAAAATTTTGATACGGTACGAACTGTACGGTAATAGTAGAACGATTTTTCGATAAATTGTTTTTGATAATTTTCGATATAGTACGATATAACAATCGATATAATAGAATAATTGATTTTTTTTTTTCACCCCTACGCATTATGTCCGTCCTGCCATATAATTATACACCACACCAAATCAGGGTGGAATGCACCATTGGATTTAGAAATGCCTGCCCGGTTTTCCCCGTTGTCAAATGAATCTGCAATCTCTTCTGTTTGTCCCCCCAGGAGAGAGAGAGAGAGAGAGAGAGAGAGAGAGAGAGAGAGAGAGAGAGAGAGAGAGAGAGAGAGAGAGAGATAGTGAGAGATCAGTTGGTCAACCTTGTTAATGTAGTGCTCTGCATCGCTCTCACAGGTTGATGACTAGTTTTCATTCTCTTTTTTTTCTTTTATGAGCAACATAAAATTTAGGACAAAATACGAAAATAATCCCTGAACTCAAAAAATATTTGAAAAAAAATCTTTAAATTCAAAATAATCAAGCACAATTGATTCTTAATTTTAATTTCGATTCAATTAAATTTGAAAGAGATATGATACACAAAATTAATCAAATTGAGAGCCAATATATATATATAAATGCTTCTATATATTTCAAACAAGCAAAACAATGCTCTTATTATTATTATTATTATTATTGCCTTAATAATTTGGCATGCATATATATATATGTTCCTTAATTTGCTCCACATAACAGCTAGCATAGCATTTTTGATCTCATATGCATGATCAAATAGAAATAATTTTTACGTAAAATTAAGCTATAAAAAAGAAAAATGCTAATTAATTAATTAATTAAAACCAATTTAGCTGTTCCCATTCCCACAAGGGATCGTTGCTAGACGACGAATCATCGACCCTATAATTCCCAGTTTCCCCACTTTGATTAATCTGATCATGATGATGATGAGCAGCAATATCATGGTTTCCTGCAGAGGAAGAGCTACGATCATCATCATCATCATCATTCGGCATGTTTCTTCGATATTGATCGTGAGATGCTGCTGATCTATCATGACTAGGCTGATCGTGATCGTCCCTGTTATGATTAGGAGGAGGAGCTGGAATTAGTCGTCGTTGATCATCAGTACTCGTTCCTAATTCGTTCATCATCACAAGTCCAGCCAACGGTCTTCTGTCAAACGCTCTCAAGCATTTTGATTTTACGTAAACTCGACATAAACTAAGTTCTCGCCTCAGCTGCATGCATCATCATATATATTAATAATTATATGTAAATTGACTACTAATTAAAAATCACAATTATTAGTACATAAGTTATAAGGCCATGTCTGGAATACAGTATTGCAGCTAGCGTTTAATTAAGCCCAAAATAAAATTAAAAAATTAAAAAAATATCGCTCCATAAATCTATTGTGTAATTAAAACCACCACATATTCATAAAGTCATTTTTTCCTCCTAATTCTATGTACAAGTTAATTATTTGATATACATGAAATTAATGATATATAATATATAGTTATATATGGGGTAAATTTTAGAAATATTTTTAAAACAAATATTTTAGGAATATAGATAGAATTCCGTAAGAGGATTTCAACAAATGAGTAATTCCGTTTAAATTTGAAGAAATTGTGAAAAATCACGGAAATTTATCACCGAAAGATGACATTTAAAAATAAAAAATAAAAATACATGGACCAAATAAGAGCTTCAAGTAGTTCCCTTAGTTAATCCTATATATCCTTTGCCCGGATAATGAAATCCTAGCTCGCGGTCTAGTTTGGATAAGTGTTTTATAAATGTAATTTTTTAAAAGTGATTATCGAAATATCATTTTTTGAAAAGTGATTTTTGCACAATTAATTTTTTGTTTGATAATTATAGTTTAAAAGTATGTTTAGAGAAAAGTTATTTATAATTTGTATTTGGTTATCACATCAAAAAGTGATTATAAAAATATTATTCTAAAAAATAAGAATTTGTAAAAGTGATTCTCGGTGAAGCAGTTTGGGAGGTGGTTCTGAGATAACGCCATATTGTGCGTTTTGGGATGAAATGCAAACGTAATTTTTCTTGTCAAACAGACCCGTTTAAATTGAAAAATCAATTTTCAGACTCAAAAGCGCTTTTGAACGTGGAAATGCACTGTCAAACTACCCCTACGTATATAAGAATTCTGAATTTAGTTTAATAATAATTGATAAGAAATTGATCATGAACATTATATATAAGGGTAAAATCATCATTTTCTTCTTGAACAGAGATTGTAATTAAGCTCTGTCTATGAAACATTGCACAAAACGCAAAATTAAGTAAGGGCTGAATCAAAAGTCAGATTTATAGTAATTTTTGATTTTATTTTATAATGATTAAAGTGAGAAAGTAAAAAAGAAATAGAAAAAAATTGATGAAACCTATCAAAATAAAAAATTAACAAAAGATGAACGAGATCCAGCCAGCCCTAATTCACTTCGTTTTAAAACCATGCATTAATTTTTGTAAAACAAACAAAAGGGTGATTAATTAATTAAGCGAATTAATAATCTAGTCTAACCTTTGGGGGTGTACTAGTAGTTGAAGAGGAGGAAGCAGCTTCTCCATCAATGGCTGTATACTCATTCATCTTCCATTCAGTTTTTTCTCCATTGGGAGCCCTACCTCTGTAGAAGACCATGATTCTCTTCTCTCCGATAACTCGGCCCGAAGAAGAGTAGACAAATCCAGGCGATCCGGTGGCTTTCCAGTACCCCAACTTCGTGAGTCGACTTGGTCTTCCTCCTCGCGTTTCTTTCTCTTGTCTTGGGACAAAGAAAAACCATTGCTCCGGGTCCCCGCGACAAAACTCCCCTACAAATTCTGGTTCCAAAAATGCAAATAATTCTAATTAGCTAGCAGAATTGATAATATACACGAATGAAATCTCTTGTGCTATGCATAATATATTATACATGTGTATGCATGGTGGTAAATTTATTAAGAAAACAAAAATATATGGTAGGATATTCTAATTGTACATGATATATAGTGTCGTGTTGTGAGTAAAAAAATATCGCTTTCGGACAATTAAAACGCATGTCAAAAAGCACTCGGACACGACAACACGAACGTGCATGCTTAGAAGTACACGACGCGCGCAGAATGACATGTAATTGGGAGTACTGTCCCAAACGTATCCGGAGGTGTCGGAGTGTCTAGGTATATCGGACACATCAACTCTACGGAGGTGTCAGATTTATCCTAAACTGCATGTGACGTTGTACATTTGCATTAATTTTCCTACTATAACCTAATCACAGACACACACACACACATAAACACAACTGTATGTAAACAATGAGAAGAACGTACGAGGGAGGTCCCATGGGTTGAAGTCATAAACAGAGAGTAAGGGTATAACGCGGTCAAGGTCTTGTCTCCGGCCTTCCAGTTTCTGGGGAAGATAGAAGGAGACCAATTCTTCTTCTGTTGGGTAGAACCTAAACCCTGGTGGAATTTCTTCCATTACTGACCAGTGACCACCCTATATACGTACATATGTAATTCTCTCTTTCTCTCTCTCTCTCTCTCTCTCTCTCTCTCTCTCTCTCTCTCTCTCTCTCTCTCTCTCTCTCTCTC
>JAOWAN010032007.1:0-18304 GCA_028566635.1 Lobelia cardinalis | reverse complement strand
CCCCCAAGGTATCCCTCATAATCCAGTCCGCCCCCCAATCCAATACTTGACCCAATCCGCCCCCCAATTAAAAACCTCAACCCAATTAACCCTCCGGACCGAATTTTATCCAAAAAACAAGCACGTGACTTACACATTACAGGGTATTTTAGTCAATATATCATATTTATTGGCCATTATCATCATGATCGTAAATTAAAAGAATCAAAACTACAACAATAATAATAAAAAACAAAAAAACCACGGATCTGGAAAAGTCAATCCTACATCTGGCTTCTTCTTCGTTGTTCCTCTTCGTCGCCTACAAGAACGACGCCTACTCTCTCAGCCATGGCTTCAAACCTCAAACCCAGATCTGATCACCTTTCTCCTCTCCCACGAACAGCCGCCATTCACTTCTCAACAGAACAATCACCAAAGAAGAACCGGATCTGGGTTTAAGAAAGAAGAATCAGATCTGGATTTAAAAAAGAAGAACCAGATCTAGTTGGAAGAAAAGAAAAACCAACCCAAATTTAGCCGAGCAATCTGTTCTTCTCGTGATTCCTTCGGATCTGGTTTGAAGCTTTTGCTTCTTTCGTGTTCCAGCGCGTAAACTTTGGAGGTGGCAACTTCGATTCTTCTTCTTTTGTATATGTAAGTAGGATTTTACGTTAATTGATGCTATGCTTGTGATGTTGGGTTTAGGTTTTTTGATTTGAACTACATGAGTTATTAAATGATTGTCACCGGCGGTGACTGTCACTGCTGCGCTTCTTCACAACGCTTCTTCACGGAAGATGATCACTCCGACGGCGCCGACGACGAAGGCGGCGAAGTTGTGGGGAGGGTGGTGATCAAGGAGGGTTAGGGTCAGGTTTATTGTGGAAAGATAGGAGAAGAAAATGGAGTAGTAAGGTAGCGGCGAACGGGGTGATGATAAGGGCGTCGAGAAGGCCGGTGTAGATAAGGTCGCCGGCGAGGTGGATGGTGAGGCAGACTTCGCCGGGGTTTGGAGGAGTAGGGTACGGGTTGGTGAGGTGGGAGTCGTTGCCAGATCTAAGAGGGAGGCACAATGGTTGAAGAATTTCAAATTTTCTTTATATCAAAACGCTATAAGACCATTTTGCCCCTCCAAATTTACAGAAAAAATATGAAATACCGAATTTGGTACAGAAATTTGATCTAGGGGGCGGATTGGGTTAAGTATTTTAATTGGGGGGCGAATTGGGTCAAGTTTTGGACTGGGGGGCGGACTGGGTTATGAAGGATACCTTGGGGGGCGGAGAAAATTTTTTCCTTGAAATTTCCTTTCCCTTTCCCATTTTTTCTCTTCTCTCTAGCATTTTGAAAATCAGCACATTAGTCAAATCAGGTTTTCTCTTTTTTTTAAAGGTTCTTAATTAGTTCATTTTCAATAGAAATGAAGTAATTCTTGGGTCTAAAATTACATAATTTCAAATATTCGGTGACTCTGATAAATTTTGAACCAGTGCTTATGCTTAAATAATGGTAAATCAGATATTCCTTATACTATTCGTAAGAGACATTTACTAATCAATTTTACGAGTAATCTATACTTTTAAAAAATTTTAATCAAATTATCTGTACTTATTTGATAAGAAGTTAGTTTGTTTGAATAAATATTGGTATGAAGTATGCCTAATAATTCAGATTTTAATGAATTTGATTAAATACTAACTCTTGTATCTTTTGTATTGTAAATTGTTAAATTGAAGTTAATTTGCTGAATTGATCTTTTGATTTTTTGGGAGTAGTTCAGAGTGGAGGTAAGAGTCTTTTTAATCTAGAAACATTTCGTTCTTTGGAATTTGAAGTATTTGTATAGGTTTTATTTGATTGTTCGTAATCATTTATTGGGTCACCTTGTTTGGACTTCATAATTCGTTTCTACTTACTCCGTTATGAACACTTTGAGTTTTGTTACGATTGTAACTATTTAATAGTCATTAGTTGATTTATGCACCACCGGTTGTTGATTTATTTCTTAGGCTCCTGGTCAAAGTGCTATCTACAATGACACTTTGGTGTTCGAGTCATTTGACTCGAGGTATTTGACCAGCTCAAATGTTATAAATTTTGATTTTGATTTCGATATCAATCATTTGTTTTTGTTTTTGTTTTTGTTTCTCACTCATGATTCGAATGGGCGATTAGTATTTAGTTTGGTTTGCTTTTGCAGATATCGCTATTGTTATTAGTTGGGTTGAGTTCTATATACTGTCAGAACTTTCTTGTTGGCATAGAGAAAAAGATCGATGTAATATCGAGTTTTTGCTAGAAAAATATGGGTTCATGTAAATAATTATATTTTTTGATAACGATATATTTACTTGTATATGTTCATATATATAGATTTAAGAATTATAAATATTTAAAGTGTGCTTTAAGCTTAAAGTTATTATCTAGCACTTAATTGCTCTGATGTACTCGATGAGTTGTAATATACATATGGTATATTTATTACATTTATGAAATTAAAAAGTAAAATTTTGATTCGTAATTTGATTTGAATTTATTTTGGGATTTTCGTATTCATTCATCAAAGATCGTGCGATCACGATTTTCAAATCGTGACATTGTTATCTCTGATTTTTTGTCCTCGTGTTATAGGATGACTAGGAATAACTTGAGGTCAGGGAAAATATTTTTGACGATTTTTTTCGTTTTCTAACGATTTTTCAACAATGTTTTTAAGGTTTCGAAAAATATATTCTTCTATGTATTTTTTATTTTGACATATCTCAAGCACCTTATCTCACACTTAAAAACCCATCATCAATTTATTTTTGCAGAAAATCTATAATTATGTGGGCCCCTCACTCAAACCCCAAGCATCATCTCAAACATCACCATTCACCAATTTCAATCGGTTCTGATCAAAAGTTGTGTATTCTAAATTTTCTAACCTATTGTTCAGCTATTTGACCCTTTTTTGGACATAAAAATTATTGACACTGGCTGCTATTTATTGTTGTTGCGGTTGGATCTACTTTTTATACTGTTTTGGTTGTCAAATCAATCGAGCTCATTTATAATAGAGATGAGTGATTACACTTCGATGTGCAGTTCCATGGTCCTAAAGAAAGTAAAAGTATTATTCCTACCTTCCTATACTCGGTTAGTTTTGCAACTCTCCCACACAATTCATTAGTCGGATATATTTTGTTGAAAATATCCTCCGTTGTTTGACGTAAAGAGACCTCTCTTAATTTTTCAATCCAACTGAGTTTATCGATGATAATAATGAAGATTAAGAATTTAAGTGTATAAATACTAAAATTAAAGTATTGAAATGATTTAATGATAATGAGACGGAGTAAAAAATTTAAAGGCGATCAATAGTAAATAGTGTTTTTATTGAAATTGGGGCAGTGATAAAAAATTTTGACACGATAAATAGCACCACCCTTTTGAAATCCAACTTTTGAACATGCTTAAATGGAAGAGTGAAAATGAAACTTAGATGAGAAATTCATCTTGAACTAATTTTTCTAATAAAAACTCCATTATACAAGCTTCATAGTTTACAATGTAAAAGAAAAGATCAATTACCGTACAAACTAATTTGATTCAAAATCATCTAACCACATTCAAATACAAATTCAACTAACCATGCGATGAATCAAGCCAATGACACACAGGAATGGTTCAGTTTGGGTCTCCTCGGTTAGGTTAGACTTGAACGTGTGGACCGCGAGCTAAGATGATCAACTTTCTAAAATACATATCCTCCATCTTTTTCATTTTAAGTGTAAGAGTTCATTACGAAGCATAATTCAAGAGTGGATGGAAAATGTCATCACGGTTAATGTTTCTTCCCTTCAAAAAACTAGAGTACCAGTGTGCAGAGAGCTTTGGATATCTTCTCAAATCTTTGTCTTCCCTATCAACGTAATAAAGACCGAAGGCTAAATCATAGCCGTACAACAACTCAAACACATCGATAAACGACCAGCAAAAGTAGCCTCTCGTATTAGATCCATTCCTATTTACAACCCACAAAGAAGAAAAGATATTGTCAGATGTCTTGAAGCCTAGATCATGACTTTGTATAACTAAACGAAATAACGTTTTAAAATGATATTTGTTTGATTCAAATTTCGAGTACATTACCTGATCGCATTTAAAACGGCCCTAATGTAACCTTGCAAGTACTCAACCCTTAGCATGTCATTCAAATTACTATCGCGTTTCAACGTTTGACCTGCCAAAAGAAGGTGTACGCTAAGGTTCAATGAAGCATGAAAAAACAGCCTATGGGGTTGATAGGCTCTTATAAGGCATTCCAAAATGAACATGACCTCTGATCTGATACATCCATCTAGGAGATTGTGTGATTGTGTGTGTGTGTGTGTGTGTGTGTGTGAGAGAGAGAGAGAGAGAGAGAGAGAGAGAGAGAGAGAGAGAGAGAGAGAGAGAGACCATTTTCATGAATGTAAATAGGAGGGTTTTCGTAGGCATTCTTGAAATACTCCAGAAGTGCTTGCAGACCAGAAGGATTAACAGGGTACTGAGCCAAACAAATTAACTGAGCATTAATATTAGATCAAGAACAAGTAAATGAAACAACTCCCTGCATTTATGTCTCAACACTCACTGAATCTGGTTCATCAAATAGCGTATCCACTACAACAAAGACAGAAGAAAGGAATTTGGCTTTGTTAGTTCCAGTTGAAAATTCTAGGAGAAACTGTTGCTGGTTGCATTTTCTAATTTAGTAGAACATGAGTGAACAATCAACATACTGCTCATTTCAAATGCAGCGTCAGCGATGTAGTCCCTGCTTTCCACATCAAGATTTCTAGATTTGTCCTCGGCCGAAATTGTCGAGTAGTGGTTCAAAGCAATGAAATCAGCTGAACCCTTGACTTGTATTGATTCCTGCTTGGTGAAGGCTGGAATTCGTGTGCCTGCATTTTTCTTCATGATTTCAGGATAGTCCCCAAAAACGAGGGGATGAGCAAACCTGGAAAAATAATGCAGTAAAGTACTGATCAATTATTTTTCAAAGCATAGCATACAAAAATGGAAATTGATAGGGGTTCTATTACATACCAACCAATATAATAATCAATGGCTCTTTGAGTTGCAATTCTGTCTTTCGTTGAGTTTGTCTTAGGAACAAACCAAAAGGCGAAGAGGTTTAGTCCAATGAAACCATGTTGTTTTGCCTGCATCCATAGTATACATATTACTCCGTACTTCTTAAAACTATCGTTTTCGCAGTGATCTTCTGTTAAGTTGCTCGGAGGAAACGTTGATAAGCGAGAGAGAATGACAATCATAAATAGAGTATGTCTAGTTACTCAATAGTTCATACAAAAATTACAGATTGAGGTAATGGTACCTTGTACTTGTTCTGGTATAGCCTAGAAGCCGATGCATGTGCTAGCAATAAATTATGAGCGACGAGGTATGGCTCATAAGTGGAGTTACCTCGAGAGCATTTTCTTAATCCGAAAGGGGGAGAACAACGGGAAGGGGGTGTGATTCCCTGATCATAACCACCAATGGAAAATATATTTGGCTCATTGAGGGTAGTCCAATACGAAACCCTGTCGCCAAATTCTCTGAAGCACACATCAGCATACGCAGTGAAGTCTTTCCTGCAACATAATCAACACCAACTTCATATTACTCACAACATACTGTCCGCTTTCTGCAAGTAAGGAATGTGGTATTATTAACAGTTCAGAATTATACACAGCTTGTCGATCACGCCATCCTCCATATCTGTCTTCAAGTACCTGTGGCAGATCACTGTGGCATAATGTAACATGTGGTTGGATTCCTGTATATGGATATATAGAGATACTTATATCAGACGGTTAAGTTGGGCAATGATAGAGCACACAAATATTTCAAAACACAAATTCTGTAAATTACCATTGCTTATTAGCTCATTGATGAAATTGTTATAAAATTCTAAGCCCTTCGGGTTGACAGGTCCAGTTCCATCTGTAAAGAGAAAGAACATTTAATCTAGCAGAGTGAAAAACATAACAGTTTGAAGCTGCGATGTATTGTAATTTGAGATGGATAGATAGATAGATAGGTGCATATATATACTTGGGATAAGGCGAGACCACGAGATGGAGAATCTGTAACCCTCCAAGCCTGTATCTACCATCAGTTGAACATCTTCCTGCAAAAAATTAGTTCGAACGCACATTTTTACCAACAAATTGCACAGAGTAATGAGGTCTTAAATCTATGCAAAAGTTGGATGGTTTTAGTGTGTTAGTTGACCTTATATTTATGGTACTCATCGCATGAGACGTCTTCATTCCCAATTGAAAACACTGAAATAGTTTGAGTTGGTTCCATGGTACATTACTATCAAAATTGACAGCCAAAATTTGAAATTTGCGAAGAACATGAATTGAGGAAATTAAATCGAGTATGACCTACTTTGATGAGCAAAGGTATCGAGAATGCTAGGAGTCCGTCCATCTTCCAACGCTGCACCCTCGACCTGTTACAAACCCTAACCATACTTATCATATATTTGATCCAAAAGGTTTATACTAGAGATCGGATCCTCTATTATGCCACTCCGTGCAATTGGTATAACGAGCTCCTAGGCACTCCTTGCTAGGGGTGCTAATTTTTTTTTTGGATGTCGATGAAGATCATAAACTATGTACATAACATTAATATAAATTATAAACATGATAATCACGTAACTATGTTCATTTTATATTCATATTATGTAAAAATTTATAATCTTTATATACATTTTTGAAGAAAATAGGCACTCCTAACCCTCGTTATAATTTGCAAACTCCGTGTGCCACCACTCATATGCTTATTGGGTTCCACAGTATGTGAATGTTGGGTTCCGCTGGTATGTGAGCGGTAGCAAACGGAGTGGGCTAGGAAATCCGAATTCCGTGTAGGAACACTCACCTCTGCCATTAAAGGCAAAGAATTTCAAGCAGAATAATGATAAAGGGTGGTAGCAAAACAGACCTGAAAAGCAGAAGTTCCAGCACCAAAAACAAACTCGGGAGGGAAATCAGCTCTGCTATAATCATTGATGATGATACCGGAAACCAATACTAGCCCACAATTACAATTACTAGTACTAATTAGCAGCAGCAGAAGAAGAGGAAAAAGAAGAAGAAGCAAATGAGGTAGAAAATAGAAGCTTGATTTCAACTGGGTGGCTTCCATAGCTGCCTACTCCTTGTTGCTACTACTGCAAACTTCTCTTCTATGTATTTATTGACTGAAAATTTCACCAAAAATATCTTCAATTGGCAGATATTTTTCCTTATCTTATCAGGACCATTAGAAATTAGCAGCACAGGAACAGGAGGAAGAAGAAGAAGAAGTGAAAAATCCATTAGGCTGATAAACCCACATTTTGCTGACAGATCTTCGGGGAAGAGAAAAGAAAATTAATTTGGCCTATAGCTTTTGCAACTCTTTTACAAGGGCCAAGTTTGTTCCCTCATTTTTTGCTTGATATTTTAATGGATATTATTCCCTCAGTCCCAACTAAGGAGATTTACTTTTAAGGAAAATATTAAATATACATAAAATATTTACGTTAAAAATGACATAATGCATTAAGATGTTATACATCGATTGTAATATATTATATTTTATTACATTTTGTTAATTTTTTATGTTTACATATTACTTTAAATTTCATCACTTTTAACAAATATTCACTTGATTTTGACATTCTTTTTATTTATTTTGAGCATAAAAGAATTTAACATTTGTACATGACATGTGAAATTTTAAAAGTCACGTTTACACAAATTTTGAAATAAATTGAAGTACTTCATATAGAAATTTGCATAAAAATTAAATTAGTCTCTTTTGACCATTAAAATATAACTCTTCAAGTTAAGCGTAGAGAATACCTTCTTTCGTATTAAGTATTGAGTCATTTATTTCAATATGGAAGTTTTTTGTCGTTCTGTTAACAATTAATATGTTGTTGTCGAGTCATTAAAATTGCTACTGAGTAATTTAGTTAAGAAAAAGCCACAAATAAGGTAAATTTGTATAAATTAGAAAATTAGATCTCAAAGCCATAAAGATTGATTCACCTGGGAAATATCACATTTGTATTCAAAAGAATTCATAAGTTTATGAATTGTTCTAACGGTTGGCTCACTCACTCAAATTGAGAGTAGCCATAGTAGATCAACAGCTAACTCAATACTTAAAGCATTCATCTTCAAAGTCCTATATTCATCAAGATTATAGACCATATTCATACTTATTCAAGACAAAAGGACTTGACCAAAGAGACTTTCTCATTCAAACGAATGAAAAAAACATCTCTGAATTTTGCATTATGCCAAGAAGTTGTTTACAAATGGTAGTATTAACAAAACATGTACTAGCCATGCTCACAATGTTTCTCCATCAAGAGCCATGAAGACATGAAAATTCTAACCCAATCGCTATACCCTATGATCACCGGTTATTAGATCTCAAATCAAATCTATCTATGATTAAAAGGTGTTACTCATGGTTGAAAATCTTCATCAAAGGTATCCTCAAACAAAGAAACAAAGTTGCAGTCCTGCATTAGTCAAATGTGATTTTCTAAGCTAACAGCTAACCAATGGCCATGAACAGTAATTCTGCATATTCACAAAATATTGCAGAAAATATTAAAGGAATGCCACATAGAACTGACAGCATCCAAACAACATTATCCCATTGGTCCACGATAAAAAAGGAATGTCACTTGAATCAGTCAAAGAGACAACTTTTGAAAATAGTAGTTCAAAAGGAGGGGGACAAAGAATCTTTTGACATCAGCAGCTATTCTTATCCAGATTTATAAACAGCAGCTCACTTAGGCCATCTCCAACAAGTGGAGAAGTAGGGGGAGGGGAGGAGGTGTGGTACATGCAACCAATGGAAAGGTAGAGGAGGAGGAGGAGGAGGAGGAGGAGGGGAGAGAGACACATTCCGGAAATTAAGGGAAGAAGTAGTAGGCCTCCGGAAATGTAAGGGAGAGGTAAGGCTTGGCCAATAAAAATGTGCCAATTGGACTCTCTTTATCCCGATTTTTGTTTTATTTCTTATTTAATTTTTTTTTATGTTTTTGATTATTTAAATTTCTTTTAACTTATATAATCTATTTATATATGATAAATAAATTTATTAAATAATTTTAGTTATACACCAATAATATTTATACATATTTTGATTATAATTAATATTTTATCTTTTTTTAATAGTTAGTTTGAAACTAAAATTATATTAATTTTATTTTTTAACGTTATAATAGCATAATAACAATTTAAAAATAGTGGACTCTCATTATCCCAATAATTTATTTTTTAGTTTTTTAAATTATTAATGTAATAATTTTTTTTCAACTCTTTTTAATTTAACTCAATAATTTATTCATATTTTTTATTTTTAATATTTTATAATAATAGATACATTAATTTTTTATATTAAATAATTATTGTTGTCTAAATAATTATAAATAACTTTAATAAATTTAGAATAAAAAGGATATAATAATAAAATAATTAAGTGGGACCAAAAGTAATACTACATTTGTTGGAGATGAATATGAGTTTGGGGTAGTGAAAAGGTAATGTAAAATAATATAAAAGTTGATATAGCGGAGAGAGAAATGGAGGAGGGGTAAGTAGTACCCCTCCCTTTTTTAAAGATGCCCTTAGAGAACTTATTAAGGTTTTGAGATTTTGCATAAAAACTTACGAATCCGTTCAAGAGACTTGCAGATGACATATCTCAAATCTTCACCCAACAAAGACACATTCGAATACTTGAATTCACTAACATTAGGCCGTGATAAAAAAAAACATAGCTTAATATCTTTGTATTGCCATATAGCTTCTTTCAGCTTATTTTTATAAGCACTTCAAGAAGCAAAATCAAACACCATTTTTAGTGCTTTTTTTTTTTTTTTTGGTGAATTAAATTGTAAGATCACAGTTGAAATTGAGGTCATCTTGTGATAGAAATTGTGAAAGTTTCGTTGTGAAAAGATATCACAAGTGGTGTTTGACCTTTGTGCTAGGAACTATTGAGTTCTCATTGGTGTAATAGAGATTATAGATTAATAAGAATAAGTCATGTGTGTTCAATAAGAACACCCGAGGGAGAGGGTTGGATATACTGACAACCACTTGAAAAATACCCGTGCTCAGTTTCTCTACCTCTTTCTCCCAAGTTAGCTGTTTGCTGCAATTGTTGTATTCATCTTTTCATTCCATAGAACTGCTTGTTTTAGTCTATCTATTTCTCCAATTTCAAAAGGCATTACCTTTCGTTAAGCTAATCTCAATCTTCCACTTCCCTTACTATTTCTTATTAGCTTAATCCTCATCACTGTTTCTTAATATTTATATATCATTTATCCGATAATAGAAAATCGGACCTTTCAAAAGTTAAAGATGCAATAGCAATATTTGCTACTACATCCAGGTGAATTTTTAAAATATATATATATATATATATATATATATATATATCTGAATGCAGATGTTGATACTCCATTGCTGCTGCATCAAAAGCGAAACATATAAAAGAGTGACATACATTTCATAAAAATAAACTTCGATGCAGTAGTAATGTTGCTATCAACATCCAAGTGAAATGTAGAAAACAGCGTGATATTATTCACAAAAATAAACTTTGATGTAATAGCGATATTGTTACTGCATTCAAATGAAATATAACAAACTATAATGACATTCATTTTATAAAATTTAGATAAAGAAGCAACTTTACTATGGCATCCAAGTGAAATATAGAAAAGATTAATATACATTTCACAAAAATATGGGAATCATGTTGTAGTTTACTATAAGGTGTAATATTTCTACTACATCCTGTTGCATTTTGTGAATTTTACTTGGATCTTATTATATTTCATGAACTGCATCTTATTGTATTTTATAAAGTATTCTGAAAAACTATCGGGAGTCATGAGAGTTCGCATAACCCGTGAGTTGATGGAAAATGTCACCACGGTTGATGTTTGTTCCCTTCAAAAAACTGGAGTACCAGTGTGCAGAGAGCTTTGGATATCTTCTCAAATCTTTATCTTCCCTATCAACGTAATACAGACCGAAGGCTAAATCATAGCCGTACAACAACTCAAAGACATCGATAAACGACCAGCAAAAGTAGCCTCTCGTATTAGATCCATCCCTTTTTGCAACCCACAAAGAACAAAAGAAATTGTTAGACAAGCCTAGATCATGACTTTGTATAAGTAAACAACATAACGTTTTAAAATGATATTTGTTGGATTCAAATTTCAAATACATTACCTGATCGCATTTAGAACGGCCCCGATGTAACCTTGCAAGTACTCAACCCTTGGCATGTCATTCAAATTACTGTCGCGTTTCATTGTTTTACCTGCCAAAAGAAAGTGGACGCTAAGGTTCAATGAAGCATGAAAAACCAACCTATGGGGTTGATAGGCTCTTATAATGCATTCCAAAATGAACATGACCTATTATAGGATATATCCATCTAGGAGATTGTGTGTGTGTGTGTGTGTGTGTGTGTGTTTGAGAGAGAGAGAGACCATTTTCATGAATGTAAATAGGAGGGTTTTCGTAGGCGTTCTTGAAATACTCGAGAAGCGCTTGCAGACCAGAAGGATTAACAGGGTACTGAGTCAAACAAATTAACTGAGCATTAATATTATATCAGTAAAAAGTAAAATGAACCAACTCCATGCATTTATGTCTCAACACTCACCGAATCTGTTTCACCGAGTACCGTATCTACTACAACAAAGACAGAAGAAAGGAAATTTGGCTGTGTTAGTTCCAGTTGAAAACTCCAGGCAAAACTGTTGCTCGTTGCATTTTCTAATTTAGTAGAACATGAGTGAACAATCAACATACAGCTTATTTCAACTGCAGCGTCGGTGATGTAGTCCCTGCTTTCCACATCAAGATTGTTGGATTTGTCCTCGGTGGAATATGTCCAGTAGTGGTTCAAAGCAATGAAATCAGCTGAACCCTTGACTTGTAATGATTCCTGCTTGGTGAAGGCTGGAATTCGTGTGCCTGCATTTTTCTTCATGATTTCAGGATAGTCCCCAAACACGAGGGGATGAGCAAACCTGGAAAAATAATGCAGTAAAGTACTGATCAATTATTTTTCAAAGCATAGCATACAAAAATGGTAATTGATAGGGGTTCTATTACATACCAACCAGTATAAAAATCAATGGCTCTTTGAGTTGCAATTTTGTCTTCAGTCGAGTTAGTCTTAGGAACAAACCAAAAGGCGAAGAGGTTTAGTCCAATGAAACCATGTTGTTTTGCCTGCATCCATATTATACATATTACTCCATACTTCTTAAAAGTATCGTTTTCACAGTGATCTTCGGTTAAACGTTGATAGACCAGAGAAAATGACAATCATAAATGAAGTATGTCTAGTTATTCAATAGTTCATACAAAAATTACGGATTGAGGTAACAGTACCTTGTACTTATTCTGGTATAGCCTAGCAGCCGATGCATGTGCTAGCAACAAATTATGAGCGACGAGGTATGGCTCATAAGTGGAGTTACCTTGAGAGCATTTTCTTAATCCAAAAGGGGGAGAACAACGGGAAGGGGGACTGACTCCCTGATCATAACCACCAACCGAAAATACATTTGGCTCATTGAGGGTAGTCCAATGTGAAACCCTGTCGCCAAATTCTCGGAAGCACACATCAGCATACGCGGTGAAGTCTTTCCTGCAATCACATAATCAACACCAACTTCATATTACTCACAACATACTGTCCGCTTTCTGCAAGTAAGGAATGTGGTATTATTAACAGTTCAGAATTATACACAGCTTGTCGATCACGCCATCCTCCATATCTGTCTTCAAGTACCTGTGGCAGATCACTGTGGCATAATGTAACATGTGGTTGGATTCCTGTATATGGATATATAGAGATACTTATATCAGACGGGTAAGTTGGGCAATGGTAGAGCACACAAATATTTCAAAACACAAATTCTGTAATTTACCATTGCTTATTAGCTCATTGATGAAATTGTTATAAAATTGTAAGCCCTTCGGGTTGACAGGTCCAGTTCCATCTGTAAAGAGAAAGAACATTTAATCTAGCAGAGCGAAAAGCATAATGGTTTCAAGCTGCGATGTATTGGAATATGAGATGGATAGATAGATAGGTGCATATATATACTTGGGATAAGGCGAGACCACGAGATGGAGAATCTGTAACCCTCCAAGCCTGTATCTACCATCAGTTGAACATCTTCCTGCAAAAAATTAGTTCGCAGACACATTTTACCAAAAAATTGCAAAGAGTAACGAGGTCTGAAATCTATGCAAAAGTTGGATTATTTTAGTGTGTTAGTAGACCTTATATTTGTGGTATTCATCGCATGAGACGTCTTCATTCCCAATTGAAAACACTGAAATAGTTTGAGTTGGTTCCATCGTACAATATATCTATCATCTTTCGGAGAAATTAATATCAAAATTGACAGCCAAAAGTTGAAATTTGCGAAGAACATGAATTGAGGAAATTAAACCGAGTATAACCTGCCTTGATGAGCAAAGGTATCGAGAATGCTAGGAGTACGTCCATCTTCCAACGCTGCACCCTCGACCTGTTACAAACCCTAACCAACTTATAATTTCTTTCATCCAAAAGGGTCATACGAACACTCACCTCTGCCATTCAAGGCAGAGAATTTCAGTCAGAATAAAGATTAAGGATGGTTAGCAGAACAGACCTGAAAAGCAGAAGTTCCAGCACCAAAAACAAACTCAGGAGGGAAATCGGCTCTGCTATAATCACCGGAAACCAATACTAGCCCACAATTATAGTTACTACTACTACTAATTAGCAGCAGCGGAAGAAGAAGAAGAAGAAGCAAATGATGTAGAAAATACAAGCTTGATTTCAACTGGGTGGCTTCCATAGCTGCCTACTCCTTGTTGCCACTACTGCAACTTTTCTTCTATGTATTTATTGACTGAAATTTCACCAAAAATATCTGCACTTTCCAGATATTTTCCCTTGTCTTATCTGGGCCATTCAGAAAAAATGGCACATCTACAGGGGACAATTGTCGGCGGAGGCCTGAAAGAGATTTTAGCCAAGACCTAATTCTCGTGGTATGTACTTTTACATAAACTATTCCAAATGCCATATTTCTGAATGGGTAATATAGTTTATTTTTTACTCCAAACTCATTTCAAGAATTCACCCCAAAACCAACCCTGAAAGAGATTTTAATCCAAATGGGTAATATAGTTTATGGACAGAATCCCGGCGAACAAAGGGTGGTAGCGAGTTTGGTGTTGTTCGAATCGGGGAAATGAAGTCTTGGCTGGGATCCGATTTGACCCAGTTGGGAAAGACTTGTCATTTTTCGATGCCGCCGCCATGAAAGAAGTGTTGGCGATGGAGTTTCTACTATAGTTGCCATATTTCTCCCCACCAGTCAAATTAGGTCAAATCGCCGACTGGACCTGCTCCAACTTCAACCAGAACCGCTCCAACAACCCTAGAAACGCCGCAGCCGACTCCACCTTTGGTATCACCACCGACGAGTCGTTCATGGGTCTGAACGCCGAAGAAGATTCCTCCTTCCGTTTAGTCGACGGCAAACCCCCTCCCCGCCCTAAGTGCGTTTCCAAAGCAACCAGAAATCAGAACCAGCATTAATATCATTTTTAAATATAAATTAAAATTAATCCCTAATTATGTATGTATATTCATATGTTTAATTAAAGAAATACTTTGTAATATAAATTATTATTCAGTAAATACTTTTACTTAATTTCTTTTTTACTTTATTTATCAATCAATACTTCAATTATTTTTGAAATTTTATTTATCAATTAATACTTTAATTAAGGTTGGATTGCTACTAGAGATTAAAGAGTAATAAAAAGTAAGTATTATTTGGATGCTATCTTTATATTAAGTCAATTATTTTATATTAAATTTCTTATTTAAAATACATCATTATTGTTCATAAATAGTTAATTAAAAATTCAATAATAATAATGTATAAAATATATTGGTAACTAAAGTTAGTAAGTTTTATTTAGGACTATATTTTCATAATTTTCTCATAATATTTCTTTTATCTTTAAATAAAATTTTATATAGGGCTATATTAAAAATTATTAGAATTTTTTTATTTAAATATGAATTAAAATACTATAAGAAAAAAATTAATAATTATTTTGAAAATTTTCAATTTAAGCCTCTAATATTTCAGTTAGTGAACTTAAAATTTTTTTTAAAAAAAAAACTAATTTTGCAACGAAAATGTAACGAATAAAGCCATTTTTGTGACATTTTAAACCTGAGAGTCCATTTTGCAAGCTCACAAAAATAATTGAACATTAAATGAGATTAACCTAATATATAATGAATTAACTTATTTTTGGAGGATATTTTCTCTTAGTAATTTTTTTCTTTTACTCCGCAATTTTTTGTAGAAGGATTTGCATTCCTATTGAATCCTTAAGTCCAGGTAACATGGATTAACAATATTTTGATATAATATTTTTGTTACATTTTAATTATGGTTAATTATTAACAGCGATTGTACATTTTTTTTTTCTCTGTTTCTTTTAAAAAAAATTGTTAGTGATTCCTACTACCCACCTAGCATCAAATCATCCATGGATTTTTGGGTCGCCTGTGATGGGTCGTTGATCTAAGATGTTGTACTAGGTGCCGGCCAGTTGGTGGGCTAAGTAGCGGACCTGGCAAATTATACCGTGCGCCTAGGCACACGGTGCTAGGTACGCCCAAATGCACACAAATATATAAAATTATGTACATAATGTGATATAAAATGTAAATAATAATTATGTACATAACAATAGTATAACTTATGTACATTTTATATCATATTATGTATATAATTTATTATAATTATGTACATTTGAATGCACCTAACACATCATATGCTTAGACATACGATATACCAACTGACTGTTGTACATGGGATTAGAACGTGTTACACCAAAAACTCAAAAATTCACCTTAGGTTTTTAGTTATTTCTATGTCGACTATGGGATTAGGACGTGTTGACTATTACAGCAAAATTGAGCCCACCAAGCCTATGTTTATCACGTAGCGAGTCTTTTGACAAGTGCAAGGATATATATTTGATATAAATATGTGTAAGGTTCAGATCACGAGTCAGATATATCTCAATATTTAAATATTTTAACATTAAATATATTTTATATATTTTCAATATTTTACTCAAATATTACTCAGCATCACAAATAAATATCAAACACTCATCTATTATCCCTATCCATACATTCTCACAAATCAATTCAAACATTTAATATCGTATTCTCTCTCCTCTCTCCTCTCTCCTCACATTTAAATCTTTCACATCACATTCTCTCTCCTCACATCACATTCAAATATTTCACATCATGAGGGCAATTTAGTCTTTTACTTCATAAACTCATATCATCTCATATTCAAATAGTGAATAGTGTAATATCATCATATATCGCATTCATGATCTGATCCTAAGAAATATTAACCTAGAATTTCCTTGCATTAAAACCCTTACCCATTTAAGTATGAAAAGGCATTGAAATCCTTACCCAAATTTTTATTTTTATTTTTATTTTTTTGCTTTAAGGGGGCATGAGAAGGAATTGAACATGAAACCTTACATATTATAAAGTTCAGTTCTACCATTAATTCACCGCTTAAGTTCCCAAATCCTTACCCAAATTTGTGTATGGAAACTCACTTCAAATCATATACATTGGCCGTTACTTAGAAATGTAGGGCTTTGAGACCACTTGTAAAAATGTGTAGAGAGAGAGATGTATCATGTTACATATATTCTTGATCAACCTATGATTGATTAAATTAAATAGTATATTTTACTATGTTTTACTTGATTTTCAAAAAATAAATAACTCAATTTTCAAAATATAGATTTATTAAACTTTGATCAAAATATCAATGAAAATATTCTACTTGATCTTATGAATTTTTGAAAATTAATGCCAATAACTTAATACTTTCACTATTTTTGAAATTTCAAAATCCCAAAAATAGTATACTGTAAGTGTAAATAAAATTTTTATTATACGTTTTATTAAAATATTTTTAAAACATAACTCTATATCAAACTCAAGATATATTTGAGGGGTGGCCTCCGGAGAAGAAAGAAGAGTGAGGGGGTCAAGTGCATTTAACGTTCTTTTTAAAGAGATTACAATTAGAGGACTAACTATGAGTATACAATGAGGGGACAACCCTCTTTATTACAATCTACTAGATGAAAGGAGCCTTACTATGTGAGAGGATCCTCTATTTTACTTTGTGTTTTATTTTATATATTATATTATTATGTGGGATTCAATAATAATAAAACTTATTATTATATTAGTAGTAGTACATAAAATGAGATACAAAATGGAATAGAGAATTCGAACTCAATCTTGCTTTATTGTATTAGGCTCTTGTATGTATATTAATTAGTAGTATACTTGAGTTGATTAGGAAATGTCATTAATGATCAATATATACCATTCTATACATTAATACATTTATGGAATACTTATTGTTTAATTATTTTTAAATTTAATTTAATATTTAAACATCTAATTGTAAAATATAAACGGACAAATTAATTAAATGTAAAATTAATTACAAAGTCGAACTAGTTTAAGCATGCTGAAATATCATGCCTAAAGCTCTTTTTACCAACTTTAAATATTTACAGAGTAGAATTAATGTCAACACACTGCGAAAATAATTGAACCAAAATAAACTAAAATGACAGATCGATGAAATCCTAATTTCTCAAAACTCAAAACTCAATATATTATCAAAATCAAAAGCTACGGCCAAAAACGGCGTCTCCAGTATTCATATGACCAAAAAATATTTCAGAAATCTTAAGAGAGTTAAAATAAAAATTAAAATTTTTTGAAATAAAATATTAAATTTGAAAAATAATTAATTAACGTTTTTACCCTCCTCAAAAGAACTCCAATAACCAAAATTCATCGTGGTATAAATTCTAAGTTGTTCGGAAACGGTAGTGAAAAGTTTTAGCACTTAAACTTTGCTCATTAGTCCTCGCGAAATCTCGAATTCAAGGAAGGATTCTGTAAGTCCAACCTTTACCTTTTGTTTTAAAATTTTCTCTTTTCATACCACTGAGTTTTGTGGGCTAAAGACCCAATTTGGTCCCTGAACTATTTACGTATTGTATAAGTAATCCCTAATCAAAAAAAATTGTGGGTCAAATACCCAACCTATCAATTGCAACCTAATTGA
>JAOWAN010031970.1:0-18316 GCA_028566635.1 Lobelia cardinalis | reverse complement strand
AATATAAACGGAGGTGGCGACTCTCAAACTCACACACAAGCGTTGAGCGGTCACGAATGAGAAAACCCGCGTGTTGTACTGAAATCCTCATCGCAAAACCACGAATGCGAGGATCGAATCGGCGGGGTACCTCACACGCCCCCGCCATCACCTCCATCAAAAACCACCGCAAGCAATGGTAAATTTTTAATTCTTTTCAAAATAGTCCAATACTTTTCTTGGTAGATTTTTAATTAAATTTTAATTATTTTTTAAAAATAGTCCAATACTATTTTGCATTGCGATTTTTGTGAAATTATCGCTTGAGCTGCCAGATCCACCAGTGACGCCCCCACCATCACCTCCATCAAAATTCACCATGACTAATGGTAAATTTTTCATCCTTTTTCAAGAATAGTGCAATACTTTTCTTGGTTAAGTTTTAGTTCAATTTTATTTATTTTTAAAGATAGTCCTATACTATTCTGCATTTTTGTTTTTGAAAATAATGTCCAATATTGTTCACAATATATGTCTAATTTAGTTCATTGTTTGTGTGTGTAGGTTTTTGTAAGCTGGGAGAGGGTGGCATCGAAGACATGCCTTTTGGCCTCCCCATTCGCATCTGACCTCTCCCAACCCAATAACTCTTCTAGCCTGTCGAATATCTTGTCTTGTGAATGTCTTCTGACCTCTCACAACCCTCGAGTTAGTTTGGCCTAAGCTGGGAGAGGGTGGGCTCGAAGACATTCACAAGAGATTCAACAGGCTAGAGGAGTTATTGGACATGCTAGAGGAGTTATTGGGTTGGGAGAGGTCAGATGCGAATGGGGAGGCCAAGGCTAACGAGGGTTGTGAGAGGTCAGATGCGAATGGGGAGGCCAAAGCTAACGAGGAAAAAGTTTAAGAGGCATGTTTTGTCTCTAAAATGTCTTTTCTCCTACTTACTACTGATATTATGGTGTTTTGATGGTGTATTCGACTTTTAATATGTTTTGATGGTGTATTAGACTTTTAATATGTTTTAAAACCTTATTAGCTCTATTTGGCAATTTGGGTTTGTGGCAGAATTCTTAGGAGATATGTTTTAAAACCTTATTAGATCTATTTGGGTTTGTGGCAGAATTTTTGGGAGATCTAAACTTTGGTGTATTTTTGGTGTTGTGAAGATCTCCTACTTACTACAGATATTATGGTGTTTTGGTGGTGTATTAGACTTTTAATATGTTTTAAAACCTTATTAGATCTATTTGGCAATGTGGGTTTGCGGCAGAATTCCTAGGAGACCTAACCTTTGGTGTATTTTGGTGTTGTGAAGATCTCCTACTTACTACAGATATTATGGTGTTTTGGTGGTGTATTAGACTTTTAATATGTTTTAAAATCTTATTAGATCTATTTGGCAATGTGGGTTTGCGGCAGAATTCCTAGGAGATCTTAAAACCATTGGTGTATTTTTGGTGTTGTGAAGATCTGGGGAAAAAAATTCTCTGCTCCCCAATGTTTTCCTCATAAGCCACTTCGCCCCCCAGCCCAGTAGGTAGCCCAATTAACCCTCCAATTGAAAAACATGATCCAATCAACCCCCTCAATCAACTCGGTAGAATATTTTGGTTCAAAATTTGCATGTGAACGACATGTGAGGGGTAGAATTGACATTTCAGAGCTACCTTCACCCTCACTTCCCGTCTACCACATCTTCGTCGAACTAATTGTTTACCGTAGGATGAATTTCCGACAACTCCTTCCCCAATCCCACCATAATTGAAAAGAAGAAGACCATCCCAAAATTGAAAGCTGCTGCTACACGAAAAAAAATTTGTATTACCCACCCCACAAGACGAATGCAAGCAGCAGTAGCTGCAGCCATGACCCGCCTTCAAACAACTCTTCAGATGCCCCAATCTAAACCCAATTACTCCAGGGGGGGGGAATTGAAAAAAAATGAAAGAAGAAGAAGTTTTTTAAAACATGCCCAAATCCTTGTTGAAGCTTTACCCTTTTGCTTCATTTTAGAGAGAAACTTTCAACATGGGGTAAGCCTACTTGCTCCTCATTAATGGATTATCATCATCGTCATTAAATTGGTCTGATGAGTCGGACTCCATTTCCTCCCCTCCGGCAAGAATTCTCATGCCTTCATATGGTGTTAGAAGATTCTGCAAATAATTAAAGATCGATTAAGACAGAAATTATGAAACTAAAAATTAGGAATTAATTATAATAAATTATGAATTGATATCATTATTAATTTAGTTAAAGATAGATATAACACTAAAAGTAGGCTTGTACATTGTAAAGTAAATAAAAATCAATAGCATTTTCATCGATCTCTTAATATCCATTATTTAATATGGTATCAGAACGGTGTTCTTGATCCATAAAAACTCAGAAATTGTTCACTATTGTCCTGATACCTTTCTCAAAACCAATTAACCAAAATTAAGTGCAATAAGCTTTATTAAACTAGACAGAAACAATCTCAAAATAAAGCTAAAAATAAAGCTGATGTCAAAAAGTAGTTCCACCATGACCTCAAACAATAATCAAACCTTGCCCGATGAGTTGACGTTGCAAATAGCAGCTTTGCTTAGAAACGGCTAAGGCAACCAACCGAAACCAACTCAGAGAGTATTTCAAATGACCTCAAATAACTCAACAATGAAAACTATCCTTTGTGGACATGCCTTATGAAAAAGGCAATTGGAGGAAGGGAAAAAGCACATTACCTCACGGGTGTGCCGCCAGAAACAACCGACCCAACCTACCAGCGGTGGGAATAAACAGATCATGCAGTGTTCACTTGGCTGGTTCAAAACATTGAGCATTCGCTGATAGGTAACATTGGGGAGGGTTGGCTTTTAGTTACGGCAGTGGTGCTGACTCATTCCAAACATATGAACTGCACAAGAGGGCTAGCAGAGTTCCGTAAGGGAATGAATCAGTAGAGAATATATGGAACTCACAACAGAGCATTTGGATGTGAATTGACCGCAGAGCACCAAACTCAATGAAATGCCCAGAGACTACAGCTATCCATAACAAAATAATAATGGAACAAAGGCTATACTAGTTCTTGATAGCTATCGATGACACGTATAAATCGATCCGAAGGGACATACTGAAGCAAGATCCCCTCCTCTTAGTGGAACAAGCCTACTCCATGGTGAGGAGGGAGGCCGCCACACTTTAAGTCTTGAAGCCGGAAACCAGTGGTGAGGCTGTTCTACCATCATCAGGGGAAATCGGGGTAGGTCTGGTCACAAAGGGTAACCGGCGACAGAAATCGATCTGACTCCGGAGGAAGAGGTCGTGGTAACCGCTCAGAGCCAACGAGAAAGCCATGGAAGACGAGCAAGTAAGATAAATCGCACCTGTATTGTACTCATTGCGGGATGAACAAGCACACTAAAGAAACGTGCTTTAAGCAAGTTGGGTACCTTGATTGGTGGGAAGATAATCACAAGAAGGGGAAAGCAAATGCGGCAGTCAAAAATCCAGAGGAAAAATCGACGGATAACACTCAAAAGACAGAAAGCGAGGGTAGCAATACAGAGCTCAGGCTTACCGCTCATACTAGCAACGGCGGCGACGGAAGCTCTAGGGGAGGTAATGGGTTGGGAAACGATCAATTTGATCAGTTTCTTAATCCCGGATTCTTTAGACTCGACTGTTTTGGGCTAGAAGGAGAAGAAGGCCCACAAATAGAACCCACAAATACATCCAAAACCTACCATAACAAATAAAACCTACCCAAAACCCATCCACTCGATAGCCCACAATTAATTTTTTTTACCAAGCCTTCAGTCCAACCACCTCAGCCTAGGTCGCCTGAACAAAATAACCAAGTTATATTGAAGTTTTTACCGTTGCTTGCTATGAAATTTTTGGAGTAAGACCAAGTTAGTTTGAGACAATGGTGGAGGAAGATATTTAAGAATGGTGGTGGTAATATGGAGTAGAAGGGACTTTTAAATAAGGGTATTTTAATTTTTTAATACTCGTTCGTTAGCTAAAATGGATGTTTACTAACTATGTAAATTATATTTAGGCCATACGTCACAAAAAAATAACACATGGTGGTACAAACTCAAAAACACGAATACCACATGGGGGTGTTCCCTAATTAACTCATATTTAAATTATAAATTGAAAACTAAATTAATTTTTCCCCTGAAAATTTAAACTAAAATCACACCTTGCCTTTACAAGTAATTACAACACCTCAACTCAAAATCAAAACATTACAAACACTCGCGCATAATTGGGTAGCTCGTTTCTTTTTTTGGTGACACTAGTGACCACCAAAATAAATGAGAAATCTATTATATAAGGAAGGGTGATGTGGGACCCACCTGATGAATAGTAACATTTGTTGAAATTTATGGGTGTGTGTGTGTGTTTTGGAATTGAGAAAAAAAGGGAAGAAAAAAGGGAATTTGTTGGGAGTGGGTGGGTGGGGGAAAGAGTTGAGATTGGAGTGTGTGGGGTGTAGTGTAGTAGGTGTGTATTTTGAACAAAATTTTTTTCTTTTTATATTTTTAAAATTTAAAAGATATTTATTATAAAATTATGTTATTATAAAATAATTCGTATAAACTAATCCGTGTCCTCGGGACACGGGCTTCCCCTAGTTACTAATATATTTAGCACAAAACAAAAAGGATACCACTACTCATTAAATTTAGGGATGATTGCTTTTTAGGTCTCAATGTTTGATCATTTTAGTATTTTGGGCCCCCAAATTTTAAAATTGATAATTTGAGCCTTGATGTTTCAAAATTTTAGCAAATCAGGCCTTTTTTGCAGCAAATTAGGCCCCAATGTTTGACCACTTTGGCAATTTGAGCCCCCAAGTTCCGTCATTTTTGGACGTTTCCGTCCAAAAAGGAATTTGCTGCAATTTTACAACATCAGGGCTCAAATCACCAATTTTAAAACCTGGGGGCCCAAAATGCTAAGATAATCAAACATTGGGGCCTAAAAAGCAATTAACCCTTAAATTTATTCCATCTACTGAATGGGGGGCCAAAAATCCACTTTGAACTATTTTTTGGTCTTTAATTATCACATTTTGACAACATAAACATTACACACACATAAATGTATGTATATATAGTCAATTAAAGAAAAAGAAAGAAAAAAAAAAAACTCCAATTATTGTTCTTGTGCTCAGCTATAGACAGATTTCTAGCTCAATCTTGCCTAAGAAAATATTTTCTATACATTGTTAAGCATTGGATCCCAAATAAGGTGTGCATCTAATTTGGGTAGGTGCTCGATTGATGTCATGCTGCCTGGTTCCCGAATTGAAAACCATATTCTACAACACTTGTCCCACTTTAATGAACCTTCTTCATGCCTAGCTTTGTACATTCATTCATTTGAATAAAGAGTAATTAAACTTGGCAATTTTCTACCATTTTATTGAGGATATTGATCCGTTTAATGCACTGAATCCGCCTTTATAGTGTCACTTTCATTGAAATATTTTTTTATTGCTCGGAGAGGTTTAATTGTCTACGTTGAAAATCCCAATTTATTTAGGCATATATAGTCATTGACCTTTTGTTGCTTCCCTATGATCACAATTTTTAATATCTACTTACTCATTGAATGCTGAACTTCAATATTATAAATATTATTTTTTGTGTATTCAGAAATGCTACAGAAGGCAAATTGCGAAATGTATCTTAGCTGTTCAGAGATTTGAACTTACCGATTAATCTCATCTATAAGGGGTACGAATCTAAAAATTTCACAAAGATTTAAACTCCCCACCCTGCAGATCGTCAGAATCACAATTTTTATATTTACTTATTGTTTATGCATTAGGAACATATTGGACGATCGAAATTAAAACATTCATTTGATTGCATGTTCTCTCTCATGACTCATTCATACATAACATACAACTCTTGCATACGTTTTTCACATATTATCTATCACTCACACAAAGTCTTCATATTATTCGATCTTTCACTCACAACACACGATTTTACAGACTTTTTTTTTTCACATTTTTTGACAGTCAGTTAGTAAATTTTAATTTATTAGTAATACTTTTTTGTATAAATTTATAATACTATTATTTATAATTATTTAATTAAATTATTATTTTTCATTATTTTTAAATTCTGTGTTCTCAAATAAAATATGAGGGGGGAATCAATCAATTATTGGTTTTTGGGGTCTAAAGTTTTATTTTGTTTTTTGAACCACGTAACTGTCGCGAAAATCCTACCTGCAGCCAAACATGAGGAATCCTTCTGAATCATCAAATTTCAAATATGTTTTTATTAGTTTTTATCATATAATCATATATGGAGTGATTGATAATTAAATGAAAATGTTTCTTCTGTAATTAATCCATCTTTAATAATCATGAGTTGTTTTTAGTGGGATTGGGACTTCTACCGTTGTTTTTGGTGATAGTCAACTTATTATATGAAAATATTACTAGTATTTTGGTGTTGCCACCTTCATAAAAAAAATTAAAAAAAAATTTCTCGTTCTATTTAACATAAAAAAAATATTATCATATATCGTATAATTATTATTTGTTTGTAATTTGGATTCATATAGCTAATTTTATTCTAGAGAAAGGGGCCAATCTCTCAATAGCGAAAAAAGACAGAAATATCCATGTTAATCATGTCTCACTTTTTTTTTTTAAATCTTCAAATCATAAATTCAATATGTATTAATACAATGATTTATATTATATTAAAAATTTTATAATTTTCTCTTTATCTTATTTTACATATTATATTATATATGATCATATTATTACGTAGCAATTTTCTGATTGAAATCTAATTGCAGTGGGAAATCTTATTAAAACCAAAGGGCATAAGAGAAAGCAGCCCTACGAAGATCAATGACCTTCAGGAATATCTAAAGTGGAGCAAAATGCGTTGACTTTTGATTGCTTCTCTTTTAAGTTGCTGGTATGATATCTATAGTCTAGGATTAATTATACGATATCTATAATTAAAAATATATGTAAAATAATATATATTTTTTATAATTAAAAATATACATATAATTTTATTTTTAAATATTTTGATACGTCGTGTTCGAGGGCACGGGCATTTACTAGTATATATATATATATATTGAAATCAATTGACTTAAATTTATAAAATTCATATTATAAAACCTCCCTAATGCTCTAAAAATATTACCAATATACTAAGAATTATCTCAAACTTACTTAAATGTATTAATATAAACAAATGCATTAAGTGTATATTCCCGGCCTCTTTATTTCAAAATTAACTCTTCACTATTAATTATTTGCATCTTATTTAGTGTAAAAATAAAAATTGTGAGTACAGTTAAGACATTAAAGATAAATTCAAAATAAAATACATGAACACAAATTATTTATTATACTATTAATAAAGAAGGTAAACATTCAGTTTTTGTAACAAAACCTAGTACGTAGAAATAACTTGAATTTTCTGTTTCAAATAGTATCTCAATTTTTGTCATATAATTTTTAAAATAACATATATATTAAGTTAATTAAAAATTAAAAATATTTTTAAAACGTTTTCTTTATTTATTTATAAAAAAAAAATAAAATATCATTTGCATATGGGGAGTTTATGAAAATGAGTTGACATACATAAGCGATGTCATAATCAAGAAAGGACAATGTAACGTTTGGTTTCATTGAGAGCGAGAGAAATGGATTGTTTACTTATTGCCCCTTGTCGGAAGTTATTTATGTCTGCTAGCTCCACCCCCTTTAACTTTACCCTAACTTTGGCCGGAGGACCATCTTAATTACTACTAGTACTATTTTTAATCTACAAAATGCCCTTCAAATTAATTACTACTCATAAGAAGTTTGAGAGCCGCCGCTGTTTTGCACGGGTGGTTGATACGCACAAAAGTTTGAACTAAATACTACTCCTACTTATTATATATTTTCGTTTTATTTTACTACGTAGTAATATCTTAAAAATAATATGTTTTGCTCGTTATTATTATAAATATTTCAAAAAAAAAAAAAAAAAAAAGAGAGTGAATTCTAGAAGTAGGTGGAGTAAGATTGAACCTCATTTTCACCACTGAATCATTTTGTGACCAATCCATCCCCAAACCATAAATATATTTATTAATCTCGGATCAATCAAATATATATTTTGTAAAATTGCAAATTATTATTTGGGCATCCCTCTTTATTCACTTGAATAAACACTCAAAAATGTAGTTGACTTTGGTTTGTTTTGTTTTTGGACAAATTAACTATCAACCAAATCGTAGTAAAAAGTATTAAGGGGCTATTTATACTCCACAATTTTTATATTTTTAATTTTTTGTGAGAATATATTTTATATTTGGTGAAAATAAAAATTAGTGTGTCTTATAATATTATTTCCTATTAACACTTAGCATCAACTTATTCATTAATTTTTGGGTGGATGATGGTCTAGTGGACCCTTGATATTTGGTGGGTTAGTGGATGGACGATGATAGCGGATCGAATTTTTTTGATTTAAACGTTACATTTTTGATTAAGAATTAAAAAGAATTATTAGCATAGCTAGTGATCATAAATCTAAAATATATAGCCAATAATGAAATATCTTTTTACTCATTTTTGCCTGATATTGCTAGTGACCAACCCTTTTTGCTTCCTTCTTCATAAAATTGATTTATTAATATATATATAAAGTGAATATATATAGGTCAACAATCAACAAAGGGGTGACATATGAATAATAAACAACATGCATAATCATCAATAATTATTTCATATATATATATATATATATATATAACCCTATCACCATCTTTGACACAGGCTAAAATTAATATTGAAGTTTTGCCAGCATGCAGTTAGGTTAGATGAAACCATCACCTCCCACTCCTAACCCTATATAGTAACAAACCAATTAATTAAGATATGGGATTGACATTATAATTAACACATATACAATTAAGGGAATAATTAAATATTTCAACCATTAGATATATATAAGAAAATAAAAATAGAAATTTAACTTTGAATTTAGATTCCGTGGTTGGTTTATTAGTTAGTTAAGGTATTAAAGGTTTTAACGAAGGAACGTCGTATCTTATATATATAATAAATATGATTGAGGACTGAGGAAACGTTCATTTGGATATTGTGAAAGTTAATTATTAAAAAAATAATTCTCAAGAAAATAAAATGAAGTGAAGTAAGAAAAAAAATAAAAAGATTGGAAAATAATTTCTCAATATTTGTTTGCTTAGCTTATAAAATTTCATTGAATTTGTAGGATAACATTTACGAAAAAGTATTTTTTGTCAAAAAATAATTTAGCAGTTATAAATTTTTTCCGTATAATCGAAACACGTTGAAATTTTTTTGTAATTTCGCCTTTTGTACAATAACTTATTTTAATTTAAATGCACTTAGTTGAATTAGTATCAATTAATATATGTTAAAATATCTTGGCTGGCTTTTGAAAAATCAAATAGGAACTCATTTTGGGATAAATTTAGTATTATTTGAAAGTTTCAATTTTTTTTTACCAATAATTTAATACTGAAAACCCCATATCTATTTTAAGCGGCAACATCCTGAAAACACATAAATTTATGTTTTCTCTAGTTCTACCTATCTTAATTATTAAGTTGATTTTAATTACCAAAGGTTTAACATCTTGTAAATATATCATAATATAATTAAGGTAGTTGATTGATTAAGAATCATATATTTTTTTTTAAAATTTGTGAATCATTTTATAAATATCATAATTTTCAGATGATTTTAGTTGATTAGTCATGTTTCAAAGTGATAATTTTATGGTTCACAATTATAAATTCAGGATTCACAATTATAAATTTTATAATTCACAGTTAAATTATTTTATTCATATTTATAAAATTTAAAGATTTACAATTATAAATTTCATGGTTCATATATTTATAATTTATAATTATTAAATAATTCATAATTATAAATTTTATAGTTCAATAATTTATATATTTTATTATTTACAGTTATAATTCATAGTTTACATTTAGAAAATTTTTTAATTTACAATTATTATAAATTTCATAATTTATATAGATTCATAATTATTAATTTTATAGTTCAAAATTATAAATTATATAATTTATGATAATTAATATATATTTTTAAAATTTTAATTTTCAACCAATCACCTCCCTAAAAAGATAATGCTTAATTAAAGTGTATTAATTTAAAACGACCGTGAAAAAAATTTGTACACCCTCTTGAATTAAGAACAAAAGTGAAAATGAAGCCGACTAACGAACCGGGAAGAAACACGTGGAAATAGAAATTATGTGGAGAAATAGAGGAGGAGGAGGAGGAGGAGAGGGGCGGGCGTCGGAACTTTTGTTAATAAACACGTGGGCGGGACCCAAATCCCACTTATATTTTTACACTTGCAAAGAGAATCATTGAACCCAGTAGTGGACAAATTCTACAATCCGACAAACAACAAAAGTAGGAGGAGGAGAGAGAAAGAGAAGAGAAGAGAGGAGAGAGAAAGGTCTTTCTTCCCCCACTCACCCTCACACACACACACACACACAGTCGAGTTGCAGAGAGCGACCCACAAGAAGGAAAGGAGAAACTGAGTGGGCCCGCATGAGCACATAGTGGGGGCTAGGAGGAGGAGGAGAAGGAGTAGCATTATATATACACGACTAATGCCCACAAAAGTCCTCTCAGTAAAATCAAATCTCCCATTTAAGAGAAAAAGCAGCTGCTTCCGATCCTTCTCCCTCTCCCTCTATCGATTGCTATGGAGGCCAACGAATCCGAAGGAATTTCTTGAAACCAACTCTTTCATCTTCACCAGGTACTAAGTTGTTTGTGTGGCCAAGTGCATTCATGATTCATCCATTTAAACCCCTTGTCAATCTTTGTCATCTGACTCTAATTAGGACTTTTGATGAATGTTGGGATTTATGGCTTACTTTGAATACTGAGCTACAGCTCACTCTTGCTTAGTTGATTAGAAAGTGTTGTTGGAATGATGGATGGTGTAGTACCAGCTAGTACTATTTTAGTTTCATATTTGAAGCTTTGATATTTACTTCTCAGTGTAAGTTCTACTGCTCACTTCTCAAGTTAGTCTTCACCCATCTCGTTTAGAATGAACAAAAACAAGTCTTTGGACTGGAAATGGGAAAAAGTCGCTTTCTTTTTACTAATTTCTATGTTTTCTTGTAGTTCCCAATTTAAGAATTGGAATTGACATAAATAATTGGCGAAAAACTTGATTTTTCTTTAGTTCTATTTTAGGATTTAGCTGAGGGTGATTATGGTTTTAACTTTTTTTCATCATTAGTTTGTGATATTATTATTATTACTGTTATTGTTATTGTTATGATTATTATCATTATCATTATATTGTTATCATTTTTTGTCTTGATGTAGCTGATTCCCATTAATTGGATGGAGGGTGTGTTCAGATGATAGTGAATCAGGGAAATGTTTTTGGGGTTGTTGCAATTTCTGATACCTTTTATTTCTTTCTGGCTTCAGGTGTGCGTGTTCTTGTTGATTACTATAAATCTAGGGCTTGAAAATTGGTTTTCTTGGAGGTATAGTTTGTGGAGAAGATTTTTGAATTTTGAGGGATAGCGCTGTTATCCTTTGCTGCCAAGAAGATTGGTTTTGAGTTGAAGCTTACGAGATTGATTAATTAATGGAAAATTTCTCGGAGAAGGGCAAAAGCATTGCACAAATTAACGACTTCTTTGAGGCATAGTGATTATTAGTGAAATAGTTGGCTCTTGAGACAGGTAGCGACTTCGAAATGGGCGATCTCTTAATGATTTCTATGGGGCCTCCAATAACGAGAAGGGCTGGTTTGCGTATAAAACAAGCTGGACGAGGTTCATATCGCGGTAGTTAGTTTAGATTGTAGTGATAATTTGGCTCAAGTTAGTAGTTTGATTTACCGGATATCCAACTTTTTATTCCTGGAAGAAATTTAAGATATGGGGACTACTTCTTTAAGGCAGTTACTGCAAAGCCTCTGCTGCAGTTCTTGTTGGAATTATGCAGTTTTTTGGAAGCTTCAGCACCAGAATCAAATGTAAGTTTTACTGACTCACCTCTCCATGTAGAAGATCTCAAATTACTCTACTTTTCCTATTTATGCATACTAGTTTCAAATTTTATTTATAGAATTTTCATGGCTTACTTGTAAGATCAAGCTGATGAAGTTTTGTTAAAATGAGGGTAATTGGATAGTTGAAGTGAATTTCATATATCATTATCTTGAACTGCATTCTGGAGCTAAAAGCTCAGTAATATGGTAGTTTGCATTGCCAGAATGCTGATGACGGTTTTCCTTATACTCTTGGAATGCGCTTAGGGAGTCAACTTATGAAGACTTGAGTACTCAATCCATTCGGCTCAAATAGTCCTACTTTCCAGTTTAGGACTTTCTATTCCAGTAGTCTTGTTTGAACTGGTAAGGTAGTAAATGTTATGTGCTTGAGAAACTATCCTCATTAGGTCTAACTTGACAGTATGAGAACCATTGTACTCCTACGATTGAGGGTATCTCTGGAAAAACTATAGGGGCCTCATGGACAACTTTTTCTAATCCTTTGTGATTGACTTTCATGCACTCTTTGAGTGGAATCACGGGAGCATTTTGGATTTACTTGATTATTTATGGAAGTATATCAATGTGCTTCTATTCAGATATGCAATCAAATATTCCCATGAAACACAAGGGGAGATTCTCTTTTTTGATCATCCGGGGATTGAAGATCTCTTGGAGATGTCAGATGATCAAGTCTAGGATGAGATTCTAAAGGATGGGAGAACATTATATATTTCTTTGTAACTTGTTTTATTTCATTTATATCAGGATGTTAGACAACCCCCCAAAAAAGAAATTTGTCGGAACACGGAACACCATAGGTACTCTAAGTTCCATTGCTGAAATGGAACCTATTGAAGTTGCATATTCCAAAAGGGATGCTGGAAGTGGACTCTTTGGCTGGAAGGGAGAGAGCAATATTTAAATCCGAATTAATTAATTATTTGGTCCTTAAATTATCTCATAACTTTACGTTTGGTCCTAAAACTTTTTTTGCTTTATGTTTGGTCCTCAAATTTCAAATAAGCTTTACGAATAGTCATTTCTTCAAAAAATTTAATAAAATCCCCATTATACCCTCATTATTCCATTGAACTAACATCATACTTAAATTTCAAAGTGTCCTAATTATTTAATCCTTAAGAAATAAAAAATATATACTTTAAAAAGTTAAAAAAAAATTAATAAATATATAATAAATATAAAACAAAGACATAATATTAAAAAATAAATAAATAAAAATAAAAATAGTACAAAAATATTGATATTTTAATCTATTATTTATTAAAATAAATTTTATTTTCCTAATATATAGAAATACATAGTATAAAGTAAGAAATATTTTTTTTAAAACTAGAATATACCGCAAATTTTGTTATTTGTATTTTATTTTATTTTTATCTTTTTCCTTCTTTAAAGTTTGAAATATTATTTAAATTTATAAGTATTTAAAGTTAGCACAAAATCCTCTCAAACGTTAATCATGATGTTAGTATAACGGAATATTGAGGGTATAATGGGGATTTTAGTAAGTTTGACCTAAAAATTTGAAAAAAAGACTATTCGTAAAGCTTAGTCAAAGTTTAAGGACCAAACATAAAGCAAAAAAAGTTCTAGGACCAAACGCATAATTAAGGACCAAATAATTATTTAATCCTTTAAATGATCATCCTTTATAAACATGATGATTATTCAATCTTTGTGTATTGACTTTGCAATTCGTGATGTTACTTTTCCAATTTCAATCTTCTAAGAATCTATCTATCAATATCCCTTGGTTCTTCATCTTCTTCATTCTTTGATAAATTATAATCTCTCAGTTTAGCCTTTCCTTGGGCAAGTGATTAACTATAGTTTATATTTGGCTAGCCTGTTTCTCCTTCTAGTTTAAGTTAACAGCTTGTACCATATGCATTTACATCTAGCAGCCCTTGGGTCACCGAGGCTCACAAATTCGCTTCCATAATACTCACAAGTTGATGAAAAGACTAGATGGAACGAACCGAGCCCGAAAGGCCGGGCCGCTGCTTGGCCTCCTACTGCTCCACATAGCACAAGGGTCATTTAGGCTCACCACAGCTCACCAAGAAGTCCATGGATCGTTGAGAGCCAAGATGCTAACCTATGAGAATTTGGAATGAGCGATAAAAGAACCCAACAAAAAGTGTTGTTGGTGCTTGGTGGTAGTGGGAACCCTTAATTTTTCCAAATCTAGAAGTTTTTGCTAAGGCCGAATCAAACCAAACCATGATCGTATCTCCACATGATCATAGCTCGAAGCCAGCTCGCTACGTTACCCACCTAGTGACCCACCTGAGTCAACTAGGCCCTCACTTGCGCACCTAAAAATTCATGGATGATGTTGGTGCAAGGTGGTTGGAAGGGACCACTTTTAAGTGACTCTACTTTCTCCAATTCTTTTGAAGCGGACGTGGAGGCTCAAATTATCCCCACCCAAATCCTTGACGTCCTTGTCAAGGTTGAAACGAACTAAGATCATACCCCAGAGATATTGCAATTCCGGCTGGGTTCTGCTTTCATACCAGTTGTAATGACCCAAGCCCTGCTAAAAAATCTGGCCCTCCCAAAAGCACATGGTTTTGATGTGCTAAGGTGGTGGTAGGAGCCACTCAAATTCCTCAAATCCTTTTTATGGGGATGTAGGGATTCACACCAGATCTCCTCGAAGTTAGTTTGCATTTCATTTTCCTTTTTCTAATATGATTTCACTTGTACTTTTTTTAATTAAAATTTTTAATCTCAGTGTTAGTAATGTGGGTGTTTGCTATTTTAGGCTTTTGACATGGGAGGATGGGTACACTGATATTCCAACACAAGGACAATCCATGGGGAGCATATTAAATAACGTCGCCATTGAAGGCTTACCTGAAATGTCTTCATCAAATTATGAAGCAAGTGCAACTTTGGGGGCAGATACAGTAGGAGCAGCAGTGGCTTACATGGCCAGTATTCAGTATCCATTTGGAGATGGGTAAAATCTTTTTCTGGCCACTTCTGTGTGTGTGGTCCAATTTTCGTGCTACTTTGCCAAAATGTTCAACGAAGCATTAGCATATTACATATTTATACACAAGTAGCATTTATCATGACCTTACACTAAATTACTGCATCTGGACGACATTGTGTTTGGGTTTTGAGGGTTGACTCATATAGCATATTGGTATTCTTGTTTAACAACTGCTTTAAATCATTAAGTTGCAGGTCACGGTCAGTCAGAGAAGGGAGTCCATCTGAACAAATTTCCAGCTTTATCTTGTGGCCTTGGTTAGCAAGTGCGAAGAGTTCCTCGCAATACATTTTGGGTCTGGGGTTCAGCTGCACATTTGAACAACATAGTTATTCAACCTTATGATAATTTAATCTGTGGCCACATCACACGCAAAGGGATGAGCAACTCATCCTTCTGCAATTAAATAGCCTTTAGATTTACTGGGAAGATTAAAAATAAGAAGAAACAAGAAAATGAAAGGTACCCTTTAAACTAAATTACGCTGAAAAACGTTATAGAAATGGCAGGTACTACTGAGACCTACTTGATTTAGGGCTATATTTAATATTGTGGGGGTCCTATGACCAAGTCAGACATAAAAGAATGTTTTTCCTTGCTTTTTTCTGTCTGTCGTTCCAAATTGGTAGAATGCTCGTGAACTCATTACGAGCAACTGGAAAATTTCGCTGTGTGACTTGTATCGTAGAGACTTATGTTATGAATCTTATGATTCATCTGTAATAAAATAAATTGCTACGAGCCTACTGTCTGTAAATATTAACTAAAAGATCTAAGCAACAAGTTTACATTTTAGGCATTGGTTGACCAAGTCGACAACATAAGTTGCAAATTTTGCAATAAACTCACACTCTAGCAGTCGTCTGACCAAGTCAAAACCATGCCAAATGAGTGAGTATAAGCTAACTATAGATTTGGTAACATATGCAGGGTAGTAGGTGGAGTGGCATCTACAGGAAACTACAGCTGGGTGTCCTCAGGGGACTTGTTATCTGGTGAATTCAACTCTAAGTTTATTCCTGAGGTGAACTCAAGTAGACAAAATAGATATTGATTTCAAAGAGAAATGACCAGTTGTCTGTTATTTTGCATGCAATGAAGGGAAAAAATAACAATTATAATTCTGGAATTTTCAGTGTCCAGATGAATGGATGTTTCAGTTTGCGGCGGGTATCAAGGTAATTTATTGACTAGTGAACCTTTCTCTATGATGGTTAAATAATTAAATATAAACCCTGTGTGTTTACACACTTTCCAATTTGTGCATCGAGCACACTTATTGGCATGAATTTAGCAAAATTTTCCCTTATTTCTAATTGGAAATGTTGATACTAATCCTGTGTTGATTTTTCATCAAATGTGCACTCAGACCATTTTGCTGGTGCCCGTGATCCCTCATGGAGTTCTACAACTCGGCTCCCTTGAATCGGTGGGTGTTTGTATTGCATGACTATTTGGTTCTTACATCTGATTTTCTTTTGGAAGGGATGTTAATGCTTTATCATGTGTGTGCTCACACACTTTGCTTCTTCGATTTTTATGTGATGTGTGGTGTTATTTTTGTCTGATGACTTCAGGTTGTGGAGGATGGGGGAATGGTTGCTCTTATTAAAGAGATGTTCGTTAATTTTGCGGAGAATACTGAAACTTTAGCTTTAGGGAGAGAATTTCTAGCTCCAGTTATTTCTTACCCTAACAACTTGAGCTTGGCCATGTTTGAAGAACATGCCAAAAGAATGCAATCTGACACATTGATGAATCAAGCATTAGCAAATGACGGTGGTGATGATAGAGCACATCATGATGTTGGCCCTTTCTTAAGCTTTCCCAGAGACTGTGAGCTGCACAAAGCTCTTGGACCTGCTGTCATGAGCAATGTGAATGACTATTCATGGGATTCCTCTATCTGCGTTGAGGATGTGTACGGCCCATCAAGTCTATTGTGTAATGGGGATCTCATTGCTGGTAGAGAAGCGAGGGAAGCCAATGGATGGCCTGTTTATAGGGATGATCCAGAACATCTCTTGGAACCTGTAGTTGGACTTGCACTTTTGAATACGAATTCATCTCGGAAGATCGAAGGCGCAACTTCATCTATGACCTCTTTAGGAATATTCAGTGCGTCCCTTAAAGAAAGAAATCAAACTGAAAGAAGTTGCTTGCCAGGAGAGAGTACAATATATCACAGCGATGTGACATCTGTACCTATTAGGAGGTGCAGGAATCCTACTGTAAGCTCTTCTCCTGCAGCTACTTCATATGGGAGCATGATGAGTGAATTGATTGAAGAAGAGCAGAAAACAGCTTTTAGCTCTCCTAACCTGCGAAAGATTTCAAAAGTATCTGGAGCAAGCAAAAGAAAGGCCAAAAGTGGTGATAACACTAAGCCTAGACCACGAGACAGGCAGTTGATCCAGGATCGGCTCAAGGAGTTGCGAGAACTTGTGCCTAACGGTGCAAAGGTCAGCATTTTCTGAAATTAGCATTTCCTCTTTTTCTGATTGATTACTGCACTAACATAACGATTTTTAAGTGGTAGAGCCGGGCTTTACAATATGTAAGGTCTCAGGTTCGATCCCTTCCCATGCCCCCTTGGGGCAAAAAAAAAAAATGTTGGCCTCTCTCTCTCTCTCTCTCTCTCTCTCACACACACACTAAATATATTTTGTTTATCGTGAATGTAGTGTAGCATTGATGGTCTTCTAGATCGGACCGTTGCACATATGCTGTTTCTAAAAAGTGTAGGTGACCGGGCAGATAAGCTGAGGCATTGGATTCCTCGAGAGGTAGGGAATAACTTTACTTTTTAATTTAGAAAGCTCTTTGTCACCTTTTCAGTGTTTACTTGGCATTGACTCCAAAACAAGTCTTTTTTGTTTCCAACAAGATTCTGGTTGGTCAATTTTCGATCTTAGCCCGTGCCCCATTAAATTTGTAATGAGTATCTTGTTTTATCTTCTTAGCTTAGAAAATCATATACTCCCTTCGTTCCGAAATGAGTGTGACTTTCTGGTTTTGTGCATGATTACATACAAAAAGTGAGGCCTCAAACAAAAACTCATAATCATTTAGAGATGGTCTACTGAATATGTTGCTCTATATTTAAATTGAACAATTACCTTCCTTTACTTGTTTTATGTTGTGTTTGGTTGGAGGGGAAATAGGAGGGGTGAAAAATGAGGAGTGAAAATGGGAGGGGTGCTTTCATTTT
>JAOWAN010031944.1:0-18324 GCA_028566635.1 Lobelia cardinalis | reverse complement strand
ACCCTTTAGTGCCTTAGCCATGATTTTTAGAAATGTTAAGGTGCTCAAATGAAAATAAAAATGACGGTTGAGATGCTTAAGGGTTAACTTTGGAAACTTGAGCACCTTCCCGACCAACAACCTGTCAACCTAGCAGGCATAAAGCGCAATGTTCCTATTCAAACCTTATCGGCGGTACGTGCCCAAAAGCTACTATACCGGGGTTGTAGAGATTATTTGGCTTGGATCACTGAAAAGAAGCAGGAAACACCTAAACTTGAAGACATCCGGTAGTTTGTGAATTCCCATAAATATTCCCGAATGATTTTGATCTAAGTGGGTTGCCACCCAAGAGGGAGATTGAATTTGTAATAGAACTGTTGCCTGACCTTATCGGATAACCCCTGCTGAAATGAAAGAATTGAAGGCACAACTCCAAGAAATGTCGGAGAAAGGTTTCATCAGGCCCAGTACGTTCACCTTGGGGAGCTCCGGTGCTTTTTGTCAAGAAGAAAGATGGGACGCTAAGGATGTGTGTGGATTATCGACAACTTAACCAGGTTACAATTAAGAATAAATATCCTCCCCCGAGAATTGATGAACTATTTGACCTAATACAGGTGCCAAGGTGTTTACTAAGTTGGACCTTAGGTCGGGCTATCACCAAATTAGAGTCCGAGAAGAAGATATTCCTAAGACAGCGTTCAGCACGCGGTATGGGCATTATGAATTTGTGGTGATGCCATTTAGGGTGACTAATGCTCCGACTACATTTATGGACCATATGAATCGGGTGTTTAAACCCTATTTGGATCAATTGGTAGTAGTCTTTATCGATGATATCCCGGTATACTCCCAGAGTGAGGAGGACCATCAGGAGCATCTCCGAAGGGTGTTGCAGACCCTAACGGTTCAGCGGTTGTAATCTAAGTTAAGTAAATGTGAATTTTGGCTGAAGGAAGTATCCTTCCTTAGTGACGGGGGATGGAGTATTAGTAGATCCCGCTAAAATAGAAGATGTCTTAAATTGAAAACAACCTACTAATGCCACTGAGGTTAGGAGCTTTTTGGGACTAGCCGGCTATTCCCGATGGTTTGTAAAAGGTTTTTCTAAGATTTCCGGTCCCTTAACCCGTCTAACTCAGAAAAAGGTTGCATTTGTATGGACGGAGAAGTGTGAAGCAGCCTTCCAAGAACTTAAGAAAAGACTTACTACCGCCCCTATCTTGTGTTTACCAGATGAAAGTGATAACTTTGTGATTTCCAGCGATGCGTCAAAGGAAGGATTATGTTGTGTATTGATGCAGAATGAGAAGGTGGTAGAATACGCCTCTAGGAAACTAAAACCCCATGGGTTGAATTACCCTGTCCACGATTTGAAACTGCCAGCAGTGGTATTCGCTTTGCATAAGCGGCAACATTATATCTTTATGGGGCCAAGTTGAGATCTTTACGGACCATAAGAGCCTAAAATACTTGTTCTCCCAAAAGGAGTTGAATATGAGACAGCGGAGATAGATGGAGCTATTTAATGACTATAATTGTGTGATTCACTACCACCCTGGCTGATGCTTTAAATCGTAAGGTACAATTGGCAAACTTGATTACTAAAGAATGGCAGTTGGTGGAGATGGCCATTAGCCGGAACCCTCGTGAAAATGGAGGTAGAAACTACCTTACGGCCCTTAAGGTATACTTTGGGACAAGATTAGGGAAGCACAAAAGCTAGATCCGAACCTCAAGAAAATTCGTGAAGGCCGGGGAGAGGGAAAGAAGTGTGATTTTGGAACTCAAGATGATCAGGCGACAGTTCTATTACAAATTCAATCTCTCTCTTGGGTGGCAACCCACTTAGATTAAAATCATTTGGGAATACTTCGGGGAATTCACAAACTACCGGGATGTCTTCAAGTTTAGGTGTTTCCTTCTTTTTTTTCAGTGATCCAAGCCGGATAATCTCTACAACCCCGGTATAGTAGCTTTCGGAAATGTACCGCTGATAAGGTTTGAATAAGAATATTGCGCTTTATGCCTGCTAGGTTGACAGGTTGTTGGTCTGGGAGGTGAAAAGTGACCCTTTTCTTTCGGCAATCAACACAAGCGTGGTGACTAGATAGTCGGTCCATCCCTAGGATGGAATCATAATCGTTGATAGGTAAGGGAGAGAGATTAGCTGTCAGCGTTTTACTCCCTACCATAACAGGACAACCCTTATATACCGTGCTCACCACCAACTCCTCACCTAAGGGTGTACTAACCTTCACATGCTTATCTAAACATTGCTCGGGCACATCAAGAAGACCAACGATACGGGTGGCAATATAAGAATGTGTAGATCCAGGATCAATTAAGGCAAATGCATCATTTTGACATATACGGAGCGTACCTTCAACTACGGTCATATTGTCAAGCTCCTCCTGCTGGTCTAATGCATACACCCGTCCTCGGCCCGCCGGCTTCCATTGTCCACCCTGGCTCCTAACGTTCCCTTGTCTGTTGCTCTGGTTCCTACATTCTTCCCTTGATTTCCTTGGAATCCTCCAACATTGTTTTGTCCTCTGGTTCTAGTCTCACATTGTCCACTACCCTGAATTCCAACGGGGTAGCCTCTCTTGGGGCAATCATTCCTCACGTGGTCATTAGCGCCACACTATTCACTTCCCTTGCTTCCTCTAATATTCTGCCTCCTTATGTCCAACGTTTCCACGATAGTTTCATTCACCGGTACAACGCCCAATGTTTCCAAATCTTTGCTCCCCTTGCATTGGCACCGCACCCCTCTTCCAGTGTTACGAGCATTCCTATTATTGTTGTTTTTGCCTCTACCACGACTGGCTCGATTTGTACGCCAGCTACCATTTCCCGATAAGGCATTTCGTCCACTACTTCCCCTTGGCATCGTCGGGCAGATACTATCCTCAATTTTCAAGGCCGTCTCGACAACTTCTCTATAAATCCTTAGCCTCAAAGGGATAATTCGCTCTTGAATGTCTCTTCGTAAACCTTGCTGAAACCGTTTCGCCTTGCGGGCTTCTCCCTCGATTAAATGGGGCGCATATCGCAATAGTTCAGTTAACTTGGCTTCATACGGGGCGACAGTCATACTCCCTTGCTCCAGACGTAAAAATTCCTTTTCCCGCTTAATATTAGGTAGACAGCATACCTTACCTTCTGCTCCTCTTTGCACCCAAAAACAGTAAATAATTTCTCCATTTCCATCACCCGGAGTTCCGTCTTTCGTGGGTCGGGAAGTCGGTGGTGCAGCATGTAGGAATTTGATTAAGGCATTATCTTGATTAGCATTCCCTTCGATTCGGGCTCGCACTCCTTCTCCTTCTTTAGCCGTGCGTTCCAATAAGTCGGAGACTCGATTAAGAGTTTCCCGCACACTACCTATTGTTCCCTCACCTTGACTAGTCTCACCCACATTTACGGGCGTGGTCTGTCCGGCATCGTCATACTACGCACCTCTAACCACAAAGTAACCCACTATATCATCATTATTGCTACGGAAATGTGTAAACAAATATACATGTATAAGAAAAAGCCACGGTTCCAAGAAACGGTTATATTATACATGATGTCAAAAGTCGTCCATTTACAAGGGGGAAGAAACAAACTTACTACTACAAGTACTATTACACCCATACCTTGGCATACTAACTATTTTACAAACTAGTCTAGATTAAGCACTACCACACATTGTCACCGATAATTTATTACCTACACTATTCACACCAGCTACTTTATCCGTCAGCTCTCACTCCTCCTCGAAGGGGTCATCTTCCTCCTCTCCTTCTCCCACATCCTCTGGGATGGGATCCACAACCTCTCCTAAGACCATGTGTTGGGTTCTTCCTCAGGATCTAAGTCTATTACTACTTGAGCTGGACCGAAACCCTCCACTCCAACTCTCCATTCAACGCTTCGAGGGCAGCATTGGCATTTTCCAAAGCATTCATCCACGCATTTTTCTCCTCAAACAAACTGGATCTTCTCTAGAAGGCTAGCCCGTTCCAGCTTTGATTTTGCCATGTCCTCCAATGCCTCAGTAGTAACATGTAGCACGTGCCTTGCCATATCCCTATCTTCTTTTGCTTCTAGAGCTCGATGTTTCCACCTCCTCTTGTGCTCCGTTTTGGTAATCCATGCGTGTTTATAGCAATGAGCCTTATCTTCTTCATCTTCTAAATGTTGCCTAGAAACCATTTCGGGTAAGGTCGGCACCTTCTTCTTCTTCTTGCCACTATCGCTAAGACTCCCGATCATACCCGGTCCCAACACTCCCACGTGCCTCCTCTTCATAGGTGGAGTCATACCTATTTTCGAGGAAAATCCAAATTTGTCTGTAAAGCGTCATGAAATCACACCAAATCCTAAAAAAATTAGAAAGACATAATAAATAAACCCAATCCAATTGTTTCCTAAGTATATGCTCACGTAACTTCAATCCTATTTCTCACTCCCTTATCAAGCTACCTAAGACCTATAGCCTAGGTTCCGATACCACTCCTATCACGTTCCACAACCCGGCCCATTCGCTAGAAGCCAAGTCGAGGGCGTGAGGTCGGACATAATAAATACAAGCTACTATAACCACTCACATAACACACAAGTTCTTAAGTTATTACAACTGGTCCTCAAACTTTAAAGTTATTACAATCACACTTCAAAATAGGGCAGCGACCGTCTGGTCTGAGGTCAATATGTAAATACCAAAAATATAGTTAAAGTATTAGCCTCTAACTATCTTCCCAAAAGCTTCCCAACCCTCCTGACCGAATGTTCCTTGATCAGCCTCGATTCTTGTTGCCTAATGCATATAGTTTTGAAAATAGTGAGCCACTATAGCTCAGTGAGGGTCTTTTGATTAAAGGTCAGTGCACGTGTGCCAAGGTACAGTTGATGAGCAGACAACAATTTAAAAATGCAACAATATAATATGTATCATGATGCAGTATCACAATTATAAGTATCAATCCTAGTCACTTGCTTTACCACGGCAAGTATATCCTCCTATAACCGCAGTTATAGGACAACCTTATCACTTCCCAGTACGACATAGCTCGAACACTATGTAATAACACAGCCCATAAGGCTTTTCCTTATCTCGCCGGTGGGAAACCATAGGGAGTAAACCCATGCCCAAATCTACGATCCTTCTTGCCAGAGCGCTCTCCGTACCCTGCCGCAATCGAGGACTAGGTCAGTTAACGGCCCATTGCCGCTCAACTGGTGGCCAACACTACCCTGTCTGACACCGGTCAACCAAATCAGTATATATATCATCACAAGTCATCACATGGATCAACAGGAATACTCAGTAGTGGCGACATGCCATATCATGATCAGTATATAGTTACATGCTTATAAACAATTAATCAAGGCGGAATATAATTCAAAATGACGACATGAATCAGTCCGTACAATCAGCATGCGAGGTATTCCGAAGTAACATATTCAGTTCTTAGTATTTACTTACGCCTGTGCGGGACTACTAGGTAACACTCACACGTGTCTCGGTTAAGTTTTCGTGTCTCTGGGTATGTATATTTAGAAGATCATTTGGTGCAGCTTTTTATAGGATTACGTGCATATATTTAAACTTTGGTTGATCCATGGGAAAACGTGTAGTCATAAATATATGTCGGTCTAGCTGGCATGTACGCTGATCGGACTCCCACATATATGGGCCCGACGTACGTCAACTTAACCCGTCGTACGTCAACGTTTTAGGCCTGCGTGCCTATGAACGTGCACGTCTGCGACCAATCCTAGGTTTCCTTATAAATATTTATATTTTTTGTGTGCCCTAAAACTTTCCAAATCCTTGGTATGGCCCTCTAGTAAGTTTCCCTACAATTTCATAAGTTAATTTAGCTTAAACAATCAATTTTTAGTTAAGGTACAAGTCCTATAAACCCCGGGTACAAGCCGTTAAAGCAGTGCAGCACCCCGGCACTGCAGCGCTCTGATGGGGCGCTATTACGCTCACTAATGGAAGATTTGGCTTCCCTTCATTGGCTCTGTTTTAAGGCAACTTCTTAAAATTGCCATATCTTTCTCGTTTCTCAACCAAATTGCCTCATTCTTGATTATATGTTTTCCTTGAAATGTCCTTTACAACTTTCATTTAAAAACCTCCTCCAATTTCGATCGGCATAATGGTCAAAAACCTTGATTAAGTGACTGAACACACCCTTTTTGTGCTCTATTTCGGTTCTGAGTTTTTGGCCATTTCTTTTGCTTTCTTCCGCCATTTTTTTCTGACTAAACTCAATCCTAGTATGTTTCCTAGGTTCTCTTTGAATTTTAGAGAAAGAAGTACGTGGAATCATAGCTTAAATCATTCTTAATTCTCATGTAAAGTTAAGCTCTCAAAACAAGGGTTACAACTCTAATCCTCATTTATGAGTGATTCGACATGGGTTAGCCATCCAAACAGATTTTGTTAGCTCCCGGGAGGTCTTAGGAACATTTAAGAATCACAGGAAACATGGGTGACTCACCTTTTTCTCTTTCAAAACTGAAAATTGCATGTTTATGAAGATTTGAGAAAGAACTCACCTCTTAGATTGATTTCCACTCTCTCCTTCCTTCTTCCAGATCCAACACCTTCCTTGGGGTCACCCTCAAAGTTGCAGAGCCTCTCTCCCTTTCTTCCTTCTCCTTTCTCTTCTTCCCTTCTCACTCTCTCTCTAGGTTTCTCTCACTAGTCCTCTCTTTAAATCTGGAAAGTGCTAGGATAAAGAGGAAGGAGGGGATATGTTCAGCCCTGAATTGGACGCCAAGTAACCCCTAGCCAAACTTATCATTTTTTCCAATTTTTACACTTTCCTCCCCTCGAGTTTCTGGGGTTTACAAGTACACCCCCACACTAGCATTGCAATTATTATTCAAGTCCCCATCAAAATAACTTATTTTCCAAGAAAATGGATAATTACGATGAGATTGTTACATTTTAGCCCCGTCAAGGGTCCAAAGTTAGCGTATAACTCCCATTTCCTTTAGTTTTCTAATGAAGGACTAACGAAGTTCCCTTTTTGTTGGTAATTTTGCTATCTACGGGGGCTTTTGTGGCATATTTATAATCCTAGGGTGTTATAAGTAATTATGGTCCCTTTAGAAAGCACTTTACATTCCTACTTTTTTCGTCAGTTTTCTAACTGCATCCTGATGGAGTTTCCTTTTTCTGTATTTTATGCTAACGGGAGGGTTATAAACGGAAAATATGCTTAACCTAAGAGTATCAAGTGTAAGTATGAACTACGAGGGATGGCCGTTTCCATATTCCTCTTTCCTATACCAAGTTAACAAGGTTGACGGAGTTGTCGAGGTCTAAGGTAATTATATTATTAAACATATTATATTTACTTAACAAAATCACGGGGTCTCACATTATGGATCATTATCTGGATCAAGTAATTGTATGGTTTCCAATTGATTTAATATTGGTAAAGTTTTTTCAACTGTTTTGATAATGTTTCAGATTTAAAATCAAAATCATCTATAAACTATATCTCATTAAGAGATGTAACGGGCATTTTCCATGGCTTATATTTTTCAACTACTTCTTTATATTCTATTTCAAAAATTATTTATCCATTTTTAATTTTAGGGATTCCTTACTGGAGTTTCTGCTCAGCATATTTACATAAATTAATTATTTTTCCTAAGACATCTTCGGTCAACAGTTTACATGACTTACCAATCCTCTACCGAGACAAACTGCCTTGCGCGACTAGAACATACCACTGGGGAAAAGAAAAAAAATTATGGCTCTAAGTCCTCCATTGAGGCAGAGTATCGTGCTATGTCCGCTGGTTATTCAGAAATTATCTGGTTATGTGGTCTCCTCTCAGAACTTGGTTTCTCCCAAACTCAGCCAACTCCATTGTGTCATCCAAATTGCAGCCAATCCTGTCTACCGCGAATGCACAAAACACATCGAGGTTGACTGTCACTCCATCCTAGAGGCTTATGACCAACAGGTCATCACTCTTCCACATATCTCCAGTTCTCCACTACTTAACAGATTGCGGATATCCTCACTAAAGCTATGTCCCATCAGCACCATAACTTTGTTTTTGGCAAATAGATGCTTGTCGAATTAACAGCATCAGTTTGAAGGGGTATGTCAAAGGAATTAGCTGTAAATATTAGCTAGCAGATTTTATGCAGTAGAATATATGTTAAGATATGTAAATATTTACATTCCAAGAATAGAGTTAGAATTAGCTGAGTTATAGGTTACAGTTACAGATTTGTAAAGCTAATGTAGGGCTGAAAATCAGGTTGTACATTTGTTATATAATGAAGATTCTCCCCCAGACAAGGACATTTTGCCCTCATATAATTCTCACCTATCTCCTTTACCAAGTGATGTACTCACATAAGTTCTTTGGTAGTCTGAGCCATTGCAGGGTACTCAAACTCTGAACTTCATCTGACCACCACTTTTTGTTTCTTACTTCTCCAAGAAACCAAATATCCACCTACAAAGATATAATAACCCTTATTTTCATTCTCATTAAAAGAGAGCTAGAACCTCCTAAACCTTCGTAATATATAAGAAGTCGAGGTTGTAGTTAACTTCACATCACTCGGTGACCCAACTCCAAGGCCTCAACTCACCTATGCTCATGATTCGCATACAAATTACCTCTCTCCGGTGCCCCTTTCAGATACTTCCCAATTAGGACTATTGCATTCCAATGACTCCCAGACAGATTTGCCATAAACTGACTTACCACACTCACCGGAAATCCATTGTCCGGACGAGTCACTACAAGATAATTCAGCTTACCAACGGGTCTTTGATATTGCTCAGGGTCTTCAAACTTCTCCCCTTGACCCCCTACGGACTTTTCATTGGGATCCATTCGAGTATCACAAGGTTTTGCTCCAAGGAACCCAACTTCCTCAAGCAAACCAAGAATATTCCTCCTTTGAGAAAGGATTATCCCTTTCTTTGATCGAGTTACTTACCTCATAATTCCCAAGTCTTTTGTCTGAAAATGCTCAAAGATAAGACTTAAGAGCTTCAATACCATGTGAGTCACTCCTTGTAATCATAATATATATTCATATTTTATGTAAGAAAAGATAATATATCACGTGGTTATTTAAGACTTATTTCTAGTTTCTCCAAGGAAATCAGTGAGCCGGGTTAGCTGAACTGCAATAAACTGTTGCTAGGCGATTTAGCACAACAACATACAAGTAACTGCAACACTTTGATATAATGATTCAAATCCAAAGAAGATTGCATCTACCTCTACATATGATTCTTGATTGATCTTAGTCTGGAATTTGTAGTTCTTAATTGCGCGCCTAGGCCCACCAGGCATTTATGAGGCTCTTTTTTGGGCCTTACATTGCCTGAGGTAAGGGCTTTCTGAGCCTGGGCATGAGGTTATGAGGCTCAGTGAGGCATGCCTCTCAACAATATCTTATTTGCCCTATCAACCAATGACCACTTGGTCGAGCGGTATCCCCTTCTCTTTCCTTATAGGAGGTTAGGGGTTTAAGTCTCGTTAGAAACATACTAAAGAGATATCTACCTTGTTGAAGATATCTCTGACTTTTAAGCGCTCCGTGTTACTCTTGCAAGGTCTACTTAATAAAAAAATAAGGGTTGGGGTAAGGTCTATGTCCCCTCCAACCTTTTTCGAAAAAAAACTTAAAATATACCCCTATCAGAAATGTCTATTTTTGGTGTACATATTACTTGGTGTTGCATGCACTCAAAAATTTCAATGCAGTAGAAAATCCCTAATTTCTTTGTTATATGACTCTTTGATATTGCTGAAGTACCCGTGTCTACACAACTTGACATGGATGAGGGTATGGCAGATGGGCGCCTACAATTAGTGTAAAATCTTAAAATTTGGGAGGTTGGACATCAGGATCAACACCCTCATGACTCATCCGACGCTAGTATATGAGTCCATGTAACGTAGACCAACTCACAGTTCTAAGAACCAAAATGGTACATAGCCTCGCATCCTTTTGCAAGTACCTCGAGTGAACTTCTGCCTCTGACAAACTTGTGTGGTGACGGTAAGTACTCTTCTTTTTCTTTTCTTCTTGAATTCCGCTGGTTTTTTCTCTTCTTTTTTTTCCTTCTCTCTTCTCTTCCCAAACTCCCATGCTATTTGCTTGTTTCTCAAAAACTTTGTTTCTTTTCTTTCACCTTCTTACCTTTTCTTTCTTTATTTCTATACGTTTCTGAAACTGGGCTTAATGATAGAGCATAAATAGTTTCGCTCTAAAAACAAATTACCTCTTTGTAACAATGAAGTGTCAGAGGGATATATTTCTCCTTTATTCACTCTCTCTAGGAATTGAGGTGGAACTCAAACCAAATTAGTTCAAGAAAAGATACATGTAGGAAGTATGATATAGGAATGAATTGCTGATCTCAATCCCAAGAAAATGTTTCTTGAGGACTGAAATTCAACTATTCTAGACATTTTGGCTCACTTGCGAGAGCTTGTGCATAGCCTCAACCATGAGGCTCTGGGCAGGTCCTTGCACTTCGGTGCACCTTTTGTCTTAAATAACTATTGTCTAGATTCTATGTTATATCTACTTGTAAACCTCCATCTGTTTTTTGAAAACATGTCATGAACTCAACACAACTCAACTCAGCCTTAGTCTAATCACTTGGGGTCCGTTAGATGAATCCTTTCCCATCTTCAAAAGGGTTCAAAACATGTTTTGTAGTTGGTAACAAAAATGAAAACCACAAAAATCTTTTATAGAATTGTTCGAGTTTAATTAAATGAAGGGTCTGAGAGCTTGCTCTTAAGTTATTATGCCAATAGCAAGTGACATTAGAGATAATATTACTCCCTCCACCCCACTTAAAGAGGGTTTGACTCTATATGCAAATTATATGATTGAAAATGTATTAATTTCCCTAAATCCCCTTCAACGGCCCATGTTTATTTGTTGCAAAAGTAGGGGGTACTATTGTCAAATGGGTTGTCCCATAAAGGAAATGTCCCTCTTCAAGTGAGAACCTACATGTAAATTAAATAGTTGAAAATTTATTAATTTCCTTAAAGGCCCTTCAATGTGTGGCTCATGTTTGTTTGTAGCAAAAGTAAGCGGCATTATTGTCAAATGGGTTGTACCATAAAGGAAATGTCCCTCTTCAAGTAAGAACCACAAAGGAAAGTGTCCCTCTTCAAGTGAGAGAGAGGGAGTAGTGCATTACTAGATAGAGGTTCATAATAGTCAAGCGGAGTTATAGCATCAAAAGAGGAGAGAAGGAAAGAAAAAGGCCACTTACCAATAGGATTGTATGGCCACTGTCATGGAAGTTACGAATTTTACAATTCTTCAATGAATGTGAAAGCCTGTGAGCTTCATCTATACTGGGGAAAATGCTATCCTTGCCGCTGCAGTATAAAAGCATTACTCCCTCCGTTTCAAAATATAAGACTTTTTAGACTTTTGCACACTTATTACGAAATGCTTGAATAAATGTAAAGTTTACTTAACTAACCAAATTACCCTTATCCCTACTTGAGTTATTCTAGCATCAATTGAGAGGATAATACTCCCTAGGCATTAATTGTGGAGCAAATAGCAGCTTAATAATTAATAAGCACAAATTTGGTATAAACTAATAAATGTTTCTTAAAAGTGATTAAAAAACCTTACATTTTGACATAAAAAAGAGTGGCTAAAAGGTCTTATATTTTGAAACCGAGGGAGTATTAACTACCAATATTCAATGAGGACATAATAGTTTTACACAAAACATTTTTCAGGTGGGTTTTTTTTTTTTTTTTTTTTTTTTTGCCCATGTGTTTGTACAGTCTCATATGAATCCAGGAAAATGAAATTCAATCAATAGGCAATATTGAAAGCTTCTTTCTAAGTAGCAATTTCGCACCCGTTTAGAGCGATATTTGTTGTATGGAGAACAAACGGACGATATTAGTTGTGTTGCTACACAGATAATGACAGTCCTTTAATTTTGCTGACCTTCGTGTAGGCATTAAAGCCACAAACTTGTGTTCTATATGATGATATATTGTGCACGCTTAGGACCACGAAAAAAAAATGGATGTGATCAGCAGTACATTGATGTTAGGAATGTTGTACACAGAAAATTTTGAAAAACCGAAATGCTTTAACAGAAACAAAATATGCGGGAGCAATATATCTAGAGGTACTCTGAAATTGCATGATCAGTGAAATGCAACCATGAAATTAAGTGTAGAATAAGCTACAAAATTAGCACTTACCAATGGATCAGAAAGAAACAAACTAAGGTAACAAATTATGCATTAACCGATTGAAGATGTAAAAGGGTGTGTGCTAAGACTAAAAGGATAAACACTAATTGGGAACATATATGCTACTACTTTTAGTTTTCAGGTTTTAGTAAAAGAATTTTTCATTATATCAAGAAGAAATGCACAAACAGAGGAGCAATGTTTAAAAGCAAAACACGCAAAGCTGGCACGGGGAACTTATGAAGAGTCTCTCTCCAATCTCGCTCCAGATCTGCAACTGAATCTCCTTGAAGAGACCCAGCACTATTAGCCCAAAGGGGCAACAAAAATATCTCTCATCTAAAACCCGAGGGGCCTGAGGGATGGAAAGAGTTAAGCTATTAAGCAAAGCTGAGACATTCTGAGAATCCATGTATTCTAAAGAAGTGCAAAGTTCAGAAGAATATTATCATTCCCCACAATTGAGTGTGGAATAGGATCATTGCAAAGAGAATGAAGCCTGAAAATTGGAGGAAAACCATGCAAAGAAATTGATGGTTAATTTAAGCTGTTTGTTTAGAAAAGAAAAAGAAGACTGGACCAAGGATAATTTGCTGGAAGTTCTCTTCTTCTCACTATCTGAAAATGTGCTTAAATACAACCAAACAACTAACTAATAAAGCAAAAAAAAAACACGGAACTACACGGGACATGATCTCATGATCAACAAACTCCTAAAAAACAGCCACCAAACAACGGTTAGTGGACTTATCTCTTATCTAAACAAACTGAACTGAAATGCCAAAAATATGGAAAATATCTGCAAAGGCCTGTTGAACGATGGCATAAGTAAAGAAGGGCTAATGTTGGCATCCTAAGTTCCTAACCATTCCTCTGAACCCGAAATTTGCTCCTAATCAGCTTATGATAGAGAGAAAGAAGCTTTAAGAAAATATGCTAGTCAAGTTACTTTTATATAGTCAATTTCATAGGAGCTTTCATAATTGACTGGGGAACCGAACAATGCGTCAATTTCCTCACGCGCTTATTTATCCTTAAGGATCTTTAAACAGATCGCGCTCAAATGAACTGACATGTCACCACCATATCATCTACGTTGGAAAGCCAAACTCCATTAAAAAATCTCCGTTGCAAACGATGCTGACATACCTTATCAACTCTAATGCTATTCCCACCTGACAAAACTTGTCCAAACTCGGGCGCATCCCTTGCCCTTTGAGATTGTTTAAGACCATCAAATTCCTTAAAGACCTCACTAGGCTCCCCTTGAGCAACAACCCAGCAGATAGCTTCATATATATAAACCTCCTCCTGCAAGTCCCCATGTAAAAACACCGTCCATATCTCCTTGAGATAAGGGCACTGTTGTCTTACAGGATTACAGAAACTCAAGGGTAATCCCCAGATGGAATAGATACCTGCTACTTCAAAGAACATCTCTGAAGTAGCACGATCGAGTAAACACCCACTTTGTCACCAAAACACAATGGCACTCTTGTATATCTTTCAACAACCACAATTGACTAAGTACGCCCATGTAACTATGTGTGAAAATACCTAGGCTTGCTGGCAAGTGGCAAGTCACAGATATTCTAAGATTTGTAATAGTTTGGGTTGAGCTCTAGCTTCTTTCCACATTAACACTCCCAACACCTCTACAAACAAACCTAGAATCCTACCATATGCCTACCTTGACCCTATGAAGGCATCCGGCAATAATTATAACTGCGCCTACTTAAGTTAGCAATGTGCATATGTGCATAAGTCAGTTGATCATTAAACTCAGACAGCTAGCACACAAAATTTTAAACGTGTATTGCAAGGAAATTAAGGTGTATCCAGAGAAAAAGAAACAAACCAACCTAGCGAGCACTAAGACTTCAGATGTGATGGCATGGAGACGAGAGTTAGCATGATCCGCAGCTGATCTAAGTAGCTTCAGCTTCCAACGAAGAATGCCTTTAGGTATACTCTCAACAAAGCCCTGCCAAGAAGTAGGTAAGATGAGGAGGACGTAAACGAGCAATATAGATTAATCCTCCAAGAAAACAATAACAATAAAAGTCTTGCAGAGAGAACCACACAATGATTCAAAGGCGCATCCACAAGTGATCAACTGATGGGCCAGTTATGACAACCTTCCCTTCCAAAAATAGGACGCATAAAAGTGCCTTACAATTATGTTTGTACTTCTCATGCAAGTTTGTTTGTGCATAGCAGTTGATAGAAGCTGATGTAGGCCAAAAAGAAAACTCCTGACAACAGAATGTTGAGAAAAAAGGGTACCAGAAATTGGATCATTGAAATAAAACCACTTGTGATATTGAGCACAAGAGTGCAGTTCATCTTGGAAGAGAACAATTTAAACCAATTGGCCACCAACCAATTTGGATAAAGGATCTTAGATATTGAAATGCAGGCTTTGGATACAAGATGTGGAATTTAGAGTCTTGACATGCCCCCACACGTGCAGTCTCGATTTAGGCTTACAGCCTTACACTATTAACATATTATTCTGGCAATAGAGTCTAACAAATCTGAAAGAGCATGCTCTAATACCATATTGAATCGAGGTCCAACACAAACTCAATTGGCTTACGATATGTGATTTGTGGACCTCAGACAACACACAAGTGTTAAAATGTTGCGATGGACACTTAGCGTCTGACATGGCGGCCTTAAAAATCCAATGCACACTAGCATGACATTTTATATATAACATCTGAAAGTTATATAGAACAAAGAAAAATATAAGCACTTCTGAAGCTCCAACCTTTTACTTTTGCAAACATTTCCTGACTATGCTATTAACAACCAACATTTAGGGAATATCTTAAATTACTTGGCCTTCCATGAAGCAATATCATATGTTACTTCCTAGAAACCCTAAGAGCGTTCACATACGCGTGTCCTAGGACCTGAATGTCCAACACAGCTATGATTGTGCAATTTTTCTTGTCCTCCGAATCATAGCTTCCGAGTGGTTTGACCCTAGAGTCTTATTTTACTGAACCAAGAGCCTGCACATAGCCAGTTTTGTCCCAACATTAGTCACTGGATAAACATGCGCAATTTCTATAAAAGTAATCCTGTAGTATATAGTTATTCATGGATCTTATTCTCCTCGTAGAATGGATGGTCAGGTCTTATTTATGATTTCAATTGCTAGTAGCTTTACCTAAGTGACACCGTAATAGTTTGGTAGTTCCAGTGAAGGAGTCATGCTCATTTAGAAATATAAGTATCTTAAAGCCTACACATCTAATTTAGCTCTTTCTATTTATCAGAGATCCATGGATACTGCAGGGTTTTATTGGCATTTTTCTCAAATAAAGATAGTGCTACTGATCAAGTTGAAATTTTATTTGCCTGGTTGATATTATGTTGCAAGTAGTTCATGAGCAGAGACATGGCTCTAAAGAACTTACCTTGGAAAAAGGGCCCAAGATTCTCGTAACATTCCAATTTATTGATTGCACAAAGTAAAATTTGTCAAACCTTTCTTACATGTTAACAATAATTAGTCATCAAACAAAGTCTAGTTATATCCATTCCTGAATGCATATCTTTCCTGATTCTGATAGCCTTTGCTCTCTCTAGTTCCTACTTCCTTTACAACTTCTCCATCCCTATGCACTACCATACATTACAATCATACTAAACACAGCTCATATCAGCCTTTTATCATATTTATAGTATAAAAATAAGAACTATAAATCAAACGAAGACAAACTTTGCAAGGAACGAGTGGTCCTAAGAAATCTTTCTGAGGCAAACTTTAAAACAGGAATATGAGAGTCAACAACAAAATGTGGCAGGTTCATAGGAAATTTCGAAACACCACGGTGTGAGCAAAATGTTACAAATAACACTTGAAGAATTAGAAATCGATTAAAGCACGTCTTACAGCAAGGTTGGCACACAGTTGTCCAAAATCTGGTACAGGATGAAGCAAACTATACGCGTTAGAGATTGCCAACTTCATTGGATTACCTGATTTAAATAACAATGAGAAAGTGGACGAATATATCATAGAGAGCCTATTTTCACTTAAATCTGATGATCGGAACTGGCTTAGTATTTGGCAAAAGAACATCTAAAAAGCACATAGTAAAAGCACATTGCAGAAAAACATCTGAATACGTGGTGGTTCAAGAAATGAACCACCATCAATAAAAATCAAGTATACATATAACATGTGAACATAGACATTTTTTAAGAGACTTATGGATAAATGAAATGGTCTAAGCTAAGGAACTAGTATACCACTTTCCAGGAAAAATTATCAGGGCCTGACCGTAGTATTTGCCTATTTGGTAGACTGTCAAAATTGCATATAATGAAAAAGATATATGGTAGAAAAACATCAGTACACATGTTGGTTCAAGAAATGAATCAACATTGAAAAAGTAGAACAATGTGGGCACATAAGATGTGAAGCTAGACATTTTGCAGAGAAGTGTGCATCATGAAAAGTAGACTGCTGCAAGGAAGTGATGTATTTTCGGGGCCGGGCATAGTATTTGGCATAAAACTATCTGAAAAACATAATAGTAATAATAATAATAATAATAATAATAATAATAATAATAATAATAATAAATTGATATGGTAGAAAAACGTTGGCATACACGGTGGGGCAACAACTGAATCAACATTGAATCATCGGGACAAAATAAGCAAATAACACGTGAAGCTAGACTTTTTGCAGAGAAACTGACACAGTTAAAAGAATTGGAAAAAGTTAATACTACAAACTGAAACGAGCATATAGTATTTAAAGAGTGCGGATTTACTTATTTTTAGTGTTTTGAAGGAGAGCCTAGTGATATTTGTTCTGATCCATTATCAAGTGATGGTCATGGTGTAAAGTGGCCCTAGAAGTACGTACTGGAAGAAAATGCAGCCAGAAAAAGGCACACAATATGTTGGCTAAATCAACAGCTAAATAAAAACCTCCGGGGTATATGGTGGAGGTGGTACAATACTACAATCACTGCAAGAATAGGGTATATGTGCTTGTAAATGGTAGATATCTCACAGAAACTTTTATCCGGACAAGAAAAAAAAGCAATTTGACAGTACAATATGGAATATTTGCAGAATTAAGTTCTGATCGCATATGAACACGTATAAAATGTTAAGGCATTATTATATTTTGGGTTAACTAGGGAAAACCCCCTTGTGCTTTTCGGGTTTTAGGGAAGACCCCCCTGTGTAATTTTTTGTAAGGTTTCACCTCCCCGTGCTTTACAAGTTAGTTGAACGTCAGTTTTTGCTAACGAAACCCTCTAAAATGACTAAAATACCCCTGGAGAATGTACATTATATAATATTAAGATTAATTGTATAGTATATGATATTGTATATTATATAATATTAAGATTAATATATCTTTTTAATAAAAATATTGAAACATATATTTAAAATATACTAAATTTTAAAAAATCTATTAAAAATGAAAATATATATCTAAAAATAAAAATATGTTTAAAAAATTATCTATTTAACCCTAATATTATGCATTAATTAACAAATAAATAGAAGGCATTAATTACAAAAAATAATAATTAGAAAATAGTTATAAAAAAATATTTATCTAACCATATATTATTTACCCAATATAATTAATAAATAATATTAATTATTAAAAAAACTTTAAAAAAAGCCTAACTCATCTCTAATCTCATCCCTAAAAAAGCCTTAAAAAATCAGATTAGGCACTTTCTAACTAAATTTGCAAGGCCTAACCTTCTTCACTCTATCTTTGCCTCAATCGCGCACCCTCACCGACCATACTCTCTCCATTTCATAGCCATGAATGAAGAGCAAGCACCACCCGCAACTGCTGCTGCCCGCAGATTTAGAGCAACACCAGAAGTTTTAAATCCTAATCTGCTGTCTCAACACTCCCTTGCAAAATTCAGTCGGAAATAAACCAAATCCCCACCCACCATCTCCCATTGTCATAGTCATCACCACCTTCCATAACCAAGCTCGCCACTTGACAAACCCAATTCCCAAAAGTGCAAAAATCAAGTAAAAAAACCAAACCCATTTGACATAATCCAATTTTCTTTAACCCAAATTC
>JAOWAN010031915.1:0-18336 GCA_028566635.1 Lobelia cardinalis | reverse complement strand
CGGATTCATCCTACAAAACGGATTTTATGTTACATTAGTAATATGAAAAATGTAACATTTGAATATATATGTTATTTTAATGTAAGTAACATTTTTAATTAATGTTACTTTTATTTTCTTATTTAATTAAAACTCCCCGGTTAACCCTTTATTTATGGGGGTCAAAAATGGGGTGTCTACAGAATCTTGAAGAAACTTGGTTCAAAGTAGGCACACCAAGTATTTGATGAAATGCCTAAGTGGAGAAAAGTGAGTGATTTATGCCTTTTTGTGCATTGCATGATGATATTATTACTTGTATGTGTTCAAGTGTCTTTTGTCTTGACTCCATGAACTTGAAAATTTGCCCAGCGGCGATTTTCATTTTGGTGTAGGCCAACGCCCAAAAATGTGCACATTTAGAAAACGACGCTTTGACGGCGCTAGCTTTTGCTAGGCTTGATGCATGATTTTGACTATGTTATATGCAAATGCTAGATATTAAGCATGCAATCTTGCTAGTCATAATTTATGTAGAATGCATGGTTAGTCATTTGTGACTTGAAAATGATACGGGATCCACTTGTTCACTTGCTCTTTGGCTTTGTCTTTGTAGGGCTTCAAGGAGCTCCGTAGTCGTTGCGGCACAATGATTTTGAGGGAGATTTGGGCTGTCCTCCCTTCTAAGGGGAAAGCCATGATGGTGGGTTCGCGCCTTGGGCAATTTTTCAAGGAGGCGGGGACGAAGAAATTCACCCGCCACCTCGACATTATGCTTGCTCTTCGGGAGCGGTGGTGGGATTCGACCCATACCTTCCATTTTCCCTGGGGGGAGATGACCATGATCCCAATGGACTTCGCTTTTATCACGGGCTTGCCGAGCGAGGGTGAGCCATTGACTGTCAACCCTCTTTAATTTTGGAGGAAGGCCGATATTAAGGCTTTCTTGGGGATGGACTTCAAGCCGACCTCTGATGATATTTGTCTTGACTGGCTTAGCAAGTACTTAATCCAAAACCTCTAATTTCTAATATCTTGATGTCTCCACTTGGAATTCCAGTAAATTAATCAAAACCAACCAAACCAAGCGTAAAATCATATGTAATCACATCAAAATACTCATAGAAATAGCACTAAAATAGTGTCCATTTGAGTGCTCACAACACTCCCACACTTAGGTTTTGGCCGTCTCGATCAAATAATAAAAATAAAAATAGAGTAAAACAAAATTAAACAAAAATCCTAACTCACTTTCATAGGAATCACGATTGCACTTAGCATGTGCAACAAGTCATTAAACCCCTAGGTTACCCCTAGTGGACGAGTTTTGTCTCGTGAGGGTTTGTAGAGAATCTACCCCCAAAATTCTTTCATCCTAACTCCAATCAAAATAGTCAACTTATCATAGTACCCCACAGCATGCTTATAAGGAAATCTAACATTAATTTACATTGCAAACTATACTAGAATAAGCAATTAAATATGTCCATGTTCCTTCCTTAATTTCAAGAAACAGCAAGTTTGTACCTTATATCGTGAATACATGGGCACTACTCAACCTATGAACAACATATTGGTGTCGAGGTTATTTCCAGATACACCACTCACTTGACTCTTTTCCTTCTATAACTTCGCCAAGTGACTTGTGCATAGCATAAACAATCACCGTGGTGCAATCTAGGCACACTTTAGACATGGAGACCTGGCTGTTTAACGATCTTCAGCATGAGGGACTATATATTTCTTTTTTTTAAAAAGCAGGTCTCTTACACTAGTTTCTAAGCTAGTGGCCTGGAATTTTATTAATTATCAAAAAGGATGAGTAAAGACATGAGGGGGACTATCAGAAGACTCTTCTGATATAGCCTGACCTCTGAATGAAAAGTACATCTAAAAAACAGAAAACAAAGTAATCTAGGAAGAAATACAGTATCATTATTTCCTAAAGTATGGGATCTCCAACTGATCTTGAGCAATACATACTCTGACCTTCCTGAGCAGTTGAATCTCCTCCAAAACTTGCCTTTTTTGCCTATGATCATAAGCCCAATCTGCCAAACTGTCTACCACACTATTCACCTCTCTAAACACATGGCTTATCTGAAAATCTCCAAGAAGCTGTTGACACATTCTAACCAAATATTCATACCTCCAAGGGGCAACCATATTGCCTAAAAGAGTTTGAACAGAAACCATGGAATCTGATTCCACAACCAAACCCTGTAAGCCTAAATTTCTACATAAAAGGAGAACATCCTGCGAAGCAAGGAGTTCCCCTTTCATGTTAGTGCCCTGCCCATAAAAGTGAGAGAAAGAACTGACAAAGCCTCTATTACAATCCCTTATGATACCACCACCAGTACAGCATCCTTGCCTTTAAGAACCATCCACATTCAATTTGTAACCAGAAGCAGGAATCCACCTTAACCATTTCCCCTTCCTTTGTTTAGGTTGGATGATAGGCAAAGCCAAAGACTCTATCCAACAACAACTAAGGAAGTCAGAGGGAAGTTTTGGAGTGTACAGAAGCAAACTACCTTGCACATCAATCTTCACCCTCCTAATGATATCCTCCGCCTTCATATCCACCCCCTGAAAAACTGCAGCACATCTAGCTTTCCAAATCTCCCAACATGAACAGAACATGATAGCCAAACAGCAAGCACCAATCTGAGATTTAGTAGACTGTTTTGTCCAGATTTTGAACAAACTAGCAATAGATAAATATTGTTTAGGATGGTGAAGGGCTGACCCAAAGTGATTCCAGACCTGAATAGCAACATCTGAATGCAAGAACAAATGAGCTATGTCTTCCACCTGAGGAGAAGCCACACAGCACACACATTTAGAAACAATAGGAATCTGTAATCTTAACAAGTTAGAATCCACTGGAAGAGACCCCTGTATAAGCTTCCACATGAACATAGAAATTTTGGGAGCAATCTACTTGTGCCATATCTTATCCCCCCAGCCCACGTGTTGACCCTTGAGTCTATGAACGTGCCAATAACCTCCAGTAGAGAACACCCCTGACTTATCCTGAATCCACACCAGTTTATCCTCAATATTAGGATCTAATATCACCTTAGATACCTCCTGTCTTCTGTCTTCAGGAAGCAAATTACAGATTTCTACATCCTCCAAGGCTTCTTTAACTGTCAAATTTGCATGAGAGGGGAGGGGCCCTATTAAAGGGTCACCTATCCAGGGAGCAGTCCAAAAGGGACCAAGGCACCAACAACCCAGGCACATTGAGAAGAGAGTTGCTGAACTAATGGAAAAACAGATTTCCATACATTAGAGGCCTGAGGAGAAGATTTGAAACCCCCACTATAAGCATATTGAGAATGAATATAAGAAGACCACAGGGATTTCTTTTGAAGGATAGCCCAAGCTAATCTTGCTTGCATAGCCTCTCTAGTCTCCTGCAAAGATCTAAGACCCAAACCACCTTCACCTTTGGGCTTACAGATTCTAGACCAACTAATCAAGTGATGTCTTCTGTTCCCCTTGTTGTCCCAAAGGAAAGCAGCAAAGTGGCTTTCTAGTCTCTTAATAAAAGACATAGGAAGCTTCACACTTGCTAGGGTATAAACTGGGATAGAGGACAGCACTGATTGCAGCAAACACAACTTACCCCCTGCAGATAACACCTTGGATTTCCAATATTGAATCCTCTTGACAATTTTCTGCTCCAAATCCTCAAAATAAACCCTCTTAATCCTGCCTTTGAAGAGGGGAATGCCAAGATACTTCATGGGGAAGGAACCGTGACTTATGCCAGACAAAGACTTAACCATATTAATATATTTACGAGAACACCTTGAAGAAACTTAGAATGCACTCTTCTGCAGATTAATTAATTGGCCAGAAGCACTCTTATACATAGCCAAAACTCTTCTCAAAGCCATAAGAGATTGTCTACTCCCATTACAAAACTGTAAGCTATCATCAGCATAGAACAAGTGAGAGAGCTCCATACTATTTCTTCCCTGATAATAACTGACAAAATCACCAGTATTTATAGCTCTATTCAGGTTAAATGAGAGGACTTCTTGAGCTAAAATAAACAGCAAAGAAGATAGAGGATCCCCTTGTCTCACTCCTCTTGTAGACTGAAAGCTCCCAAAGGGTTCTCCATTAATCTTGATAGAGTATTGAATGTTAGACACCAACCTCAATATTGTACCACACACTGAATTATTGAAACCCATCACCTGCAAAGTGTTAAGCAAGAAGTTCCATACCAGTCTGTCATAGGCCTTTGCCATATCAAGATTCAAAATCATATTTCCTCCTCTAACTTTCCTATCTAAATGCCGAACCATCTCTTGGGCAATGGCAATATTCTCTTGAATGCTTCTACCCTTCACAAAACCATATTGCTCAGGAGAGATGAGTTTAGGCAGCAGAGTTGCCAATCTAGAGGCCACTATCTTGGACATCACTTTCCAAGAAAAGTTGCATAGACTTATCGGCCTCAAGTTACTCAAGGATTCGGGATGTTTGATCTTGGGAATGAGCACAATAGAAGTATCTGTAATACCTTTAGGAAGAGGAAGGCCGCTGAAGAAATCTTTTACAGCTACACATAGGTCATCCTTTATGTACTCCCAGCAATTTTGATAGAAGTGCCATGTAAAACCATCAAGGCCAGGAGCACTATTAGGATCCAAGCCTATCACTGCATCCCAAATCTCCTCCACAATAGGTTGCCTAGACATAAACATATTATCCTCCAAGGAAACCTGACCTGGAAAGCCCTCAAACAAGAAAGGATCAATTAAATGAGCAGAAGAAGTACACATGTTAGAAAAATGATCTACTGCCATCACCCCTATCTGATGAGTATCACTAGTCCATGATCCATCTGGCAATTTGATCTTGATTCTAGAGAATTGTTTCCTTTTCTTGATCACAACATGATAATAAGCAGTATTCCTGTCTCCTTCTGCCAACCATTTCACCCTTGCATTCTACCTTAGCAAATCAAACTCCCAAGCAAACATTTGATGAAGTTGCTTGTTAGTATCCAGAAGAGTGAGGTGTTTGTCATCATCATAGAAGTTTTGAAGCTCATATTCCAACCTGATAATCTCATCTTGACACTGCTCAACCTTTCTTCTAACATCACCAAACACTTGCCAGTTCAATGTCTTCAACTTCTGCCTAAGAAAAGAAAGTTTACTCTGAAGAACAACCAAGAAGTCACCTCCTCTACTATGCTCGTTCCAGATTCCAGACACAAAGGGATGGGAGTCCTAATGATCAGCCCACATTTTCAGAAATTTGAAGGTCCCTTTTGGTTTGAAAGAGTCCCGAATTTGAACAAGCAAAGGAGCATGATCTGAAGCTGTTCTAGCCAGATGAGTGATCTTGATAGACGACCGCTCTCTATTATACAGCCCATTCACACAAACCCTGACAATCGTCTCCCAAATTCTAGACAACCCATCATGGTTGTTGCACCAAGTATAAACACTTCCCTCAAAGCCAACATCCATGAGATCACAAGCCTCTAAACAATCTACAAACTCATCTCTGCTCAAATAATCAAAACCACTACATCCAAGCTTTTCATGAGGGTGCAAGGGAACATTGAAATCACCTGCCACCATCCAGGGAAGCTGAAATCTACCTTTCAAATCTATCAAATGAGACCATAAATCCCTTCTCTCTTCTTTATTGCATTTGGCATACACAAAAGTTGCAAGGCAAGAAAAGTCATCATAGTCCAGAGAAACAGATATAGATTGTAAAGATGCTTTTATGATAGATACATTCACATGAGAATTCCAAAATAACCAAATATGCATGTTTATGGGGTTTAAATGCTGACAGTTACGATAATGAAGTCTTCTAGCAAGCCAATCAATTCTCTGCCCATCCACCATAGGTTCTAGAATGACCAATAACATTGGCTGATGCTGAGTGATAAGAGTAAACAGATAATCCATTGACTTCTTATTATCAATGCCCCTAATGTTCCCTATGAGAGCAGACATTGGAAACAAATTAAAAAGTACCTCTTGTAGGCTCATCATGAGCTGAAGTGTCAGGATGTTTGCTAGAGCCAGTGCCATATTGCTGCTTTAATTTCTCCATTCTTGTGTCCAGATCATCCAAGCTAATAGATTTCCTTATAAGCATGATGTGGGGTACTATGATAATTTGACTATTTTGATTGGAGTTGGGATGGAAGAATTTTGTGGGTAGATTCTCTGAAACCTTCACGAGACAAAACTCGTTCACTAGGGGTAACCTAGGGGTTTAACGACTTGTTGCACATGCTAAGTGCAATCGTGATTCCAACGAAAGTGAGTTAGGATTTTTGTTTTAAATTTTTGTTTTATTTTGTTTTACTCTATTTTTATTTTTATTATTTGACCGAGACGGCCAAGAGCTAAGTGTGGGAGTGTTGTTAGCCCTCAAACGGACACTATTTTAGTAACGTAAACACATATTCTAGGGTTTTTGCTTAGCCAAGCTATGAACTAATATCCATCGTCTAGGAGTTGGAGGTAAATATTATTTATTGATTATGCATTATTATTAATACTTCCAAGTTGTGTTCTTGTTCTTATTGGTATTACAATCGTTCGTACGTGCGTTCTTTCAACTAAGTAGTTGCGAATGCTTAATTCGAAGAATGATATTGAATTGTATGAATATGCTTGACTCAGATATCATACAATAGCTTGATTATACGACAAACTCGTGAGTAAAAGGAACTATGGTTGTTCGAGTTTATATACTTCAAGGGTTCTCTGTGCGTCGTCTACTACCGTGACCTTAACTGTTTAGCGAAATTGGAGAACACTGGCAATATATCTTCTGACAGGAAGATAAAATATATTGCTAATAATTAGACAACTGTAAGAACAGAACCAATTAACATAACGAATCTAGCATAATCGTAAGTAATGATTGAATCCTATCACCTAGACTTAGCATAAATACGACTTTCGTTTCAGAAATCATTCGTATCACTCTTACAATCGAACCACTGAAACAAAGTTTATTGATCAGTTACACTACTTAATCCAAGTCTTCAGTGGATTGACATCCTATTTATCGTTATCTACATTAGTTTAGTAGTAGCAATAGTAGTAAGTAGGTTATTACTATTATTCTTTTTGAGCATCCGCAACAGTGCGATCAAAAAGTGGCGCCGTTGTCGGGGACTTGTTAATTCAAGACTAGTAACTATGTTACACGTTGTTTTATTATATTAGATTAGTTAGATTAATTGTTTAGATATGGCTGAGTTTGTTAATCCAAGAAGAAAAATGAAAGATATATTTAGTCCTGTAATTGAGGAATCTTCTTCGTGCGTAATATTATCTGAAGAGGTTAGGCATTATGAGCTTAAATCGATATACTATAATATGCTCCTATGTTCTACGGAATGCCTTCTAAAGATCCCCTCACATTTATGAGAGATTACTTCAATACTATAAATCAATTCCTACTAAAAGGACTTAAGGAAGAACAACTAAGATTAAAATGCTTTCCATATACATTAAAAGAAAATGCAAAAAAATGGTTTATGTCTTTAAACCCACAATCATATGGTACTTGGAAAGGAATTTATGACGAATTTGTGTTACGATATTACCTACATGAGAAAACATCTACATTACGTGCTAAATTCTGAAATATACTCCAGGAGTAGATGAAACTTTTTATGAGACATATGAAAGATTTAAACTGTTGTTAATACAATGTCCTCATCATAGTCTATTGGAAGAAGTTTTAAATCAATCTTTCTATGATGGGCTAACATTGGAAAACCAGACACTAGTTGATAATGCAACAGGTGGTTCCATTGGTGATATGACGGCTTCAGAACTAACATCTATTTTTAAGATTTTGTCTCGAAATTCGCATCAGAAAGGTTCCATAGGTAAACAAAATGAATTATTTTCATTAGAATCACAAGAAGAACTGGTACAGTAGGTAAGTGATTTATCGGCTCAAGTATCAAGTATGTCTAGTTTATTCAAAACTGCTGTTATGGAGAACTATTTGATATGCGGAGTAAGTAATCATAATACTAATAATTGCCCATCTAAAATGTCAAATGCTGAACAGGTAAATGCTGTGCAAAGTTATCAAGGGATTCTGAGGGATGTTTTCTATGGGAATCAGAAGTTTGATTCATGAAGTAAGTGAATTGGAAAAGTTCATGAAGACATCTCAAGAAATACAAGAATTGAATGAAAAGAGATTTGAGTCAATAACGACATCTATCAGGTCAAAAGATAAAAGTTTGAAAGGGTTAATTGAAGGAGTAAAGACTCCCAAGGACACTGAAGTGCAGAAGCATGAAGAAAAAGTTGAAGCTGTCATTACCAATCGAAGTGGTAAACAAGTGGATAGTAAGGTACATTATGACCCTAACTCTGATAATCCTACTGTTGTGCCTAAAGATAGAGATAAGGATGCAAATGAACAAGTGCATGTTTCACCTTCTCCTTATGATCCACCTATTCCTTTCCCAGGAAGACTTGCTAAAAGGAAGATAGAGAAATAGGCAGAAGAAATATATGACATGTTTTCTAAAATTCATGTTAATTTGCCCTTGTTAGAGATAATAAGAAGTTCACCCACATATGCTAAATTCTTTAAGGATCTGATGACTAATAAGAAAAGATTTATTATTGAGGAAAAAGTCTACCTTACTGAAAATATAAATGCTGTGTTTAGAGCAACTTTACTAGAAAAGACTAAGGATCCTGGAAGCTTTAATATTGAAATTGGCTTTGGAAAAGATAAAAAGATTAAAGCTATGCTTGATTTAGGATCAAGTATAAATTTGATGTCATTCTCCACTTATGTGAAATTAGGATTAGGAACTTTAAGTCCCACACATATGACTTTACAAATAGCAGACAGATCTATTGCTCGACCTAAGGGGATAGTAAAAGATATATAGTTAAAAATAGAAAATTTGATCATACCAGTAGATTTTGTTATCTTGGATATGCCCCTAGCTGATGAAACTGATACGAAAGATGTATATGTATTATTAGGAAGACCATTTATGGCCACTATTAAAATGGTAATTGATGTAAAGAATGGAAAATTATCACTTCCAGTCGTAGGAGAAAATATAGAAATAGATGTATTTCAATGCATGAACAAATCAGAAGAAGTTAGTGAATGCTTAAATATGGATGATATTGATGAGCTGGTTGATGAACGTTGTTTACAATAAATTGAAAGTGGCAAGGTTAATAGAGTCATGTTTTTAGAAGAGAAAGAGGAAAAGAAAGTTGATGAAGAATTGATTGTGCTAAATGATATTGTAAATGAACATGAGGATTTAATATAAGAAAAACTAGATGCCTACATTGAACCGAAGGAAAATTTCCCTAAGGATGCATCTAAGTTAGAACTTAAGCAGTTGCCACCCCATCTGAAATATGTTTTTCTAGGAGAAAATGAGACTCTTCATGTCATAATAAATGCTAAGTTGATTTTAGAACAGGAAGAGGTCTTAATCAAGGTTTTAAAAGAAAATAAAAAGGTAATTGGTTGGTCTATTGATGATATACAAGAAATAAGTCCTATCATGTGTATGCACAAGATTAACTTAGAGACTGATAGAAAACCAATTAGACAAGGACAAAGAAGAATGAATCCAAACATGATGGAAGCAGTTAAAAAGGAAGTGTTAAAACTTTTGGATGCTGGAATAATCTATCCAATAGCTGATAGTAAATGGGTTAGTCCAGTTCATGTTGTATCCAAACGATCAGGCGTAACAATTATAAGAAATGAAAATGATGAAATTGTACCAACTAGATTAATTACTGGGTACAGAATGGTTATAGACTATCGGAAATTAAATGCTGCCACTAGGAAAGATCATTTTCCACTATCTTTCATTGATCAAATGCCAGAACGTTTATCTGGGCATGCTTATTATTGTTTTCTTGATGGTTTATCTGGATACAACCAAATACCTATAGCACCTGAAGACCAGGAAAAGACTAATTTTACATGTACATTTGGTACATTTTCTTATAGAAGAATGCCTTTTGGACTTTGCAATGCTCCAGCAACTTTTCAAAGATGTATGTTTTTCATATTCTCTGATATGATTGAAAAATTTGTTGAGGTATTTATGGATGACTTTTCTATGTTTGGAGATTCATTTAACCTGTGTCCTGAGAATTTAGATTGTGTTTTAAAAAGATGTAGAGAGACAAATTTAACCTTAAGTTGGGAGAAAAGTCACTTCATGCTAGATCATGGAATTGTCTTAAAACATATTGTTTCTGAAAGTGTTATTGAAGTTGATACAGCTAAAATAGAAGCAATAGAGAAATTACTCCTCCCACGTCAGTTAAAGGTGTTTGGAGTTTTTTGGGACATGCCAGTTTTTATCGCAGATTTATAAAAGATTTCTCAAAGCTATCTAAACGACTATGTAAATTGCTTGCTAAAGATACGGAATTCATATTTGACAAAGAGTGTTTAGATGCATTTAATTTTCTTAAGACTAAATTAATATCTGCACCAATTCTCATTGCACCTGATTGGTCCCAACCTTTTGAAATTATGTGTGATGCCTCTGACTTTGCTGTTGGAGCTATTCTTGGACAAAAGATTGGTAAGAATCCTCATGTTATTCATTATGCTAGTAGACTTCTTAATGAAGATCAATTGCATTATACAGTAACAGAAAAGGAGATCTAGGCTGTAGTCTATGCACTAGAGAAATTTAGACCTTATCTACTAGGATCAAAGGTGATTGTGTATTCTGATCATGCGACTTTAAAGTATTTGTTTTCTAAACAAGATGCTAAACCAAAATTAATGGGATGGATTTTACTCCTATAAGAATTCGATGTTAGTATTAAGGATAAGAAAGGATATGAAAATGTTGTAGCAGATCATTTATCACGATTAGAACATGTGCCAATTACATTGAATGACACACCCATTAATGAGAACATACCTAGTGAGCAGCTTTACAGCGTGAAAGATATCGATCCTTGGTATGCAGATATAGTTAATTATTTAAGTAATGGAATTGTTCCACCAATTCATGACAACCAAAGGAAGAGGTTTCTTTCTGAAGTCTGCCATTATTACTGGGAAGACCCTTATTTATTTCGATATGGTGCTGATAGTATTATAAGACGATGTATTCCTAAAAATGACCAACTGAAAGTGTTAGAATTCTGTCATTCTTTAGAAGCAGGTGGTCATTTTAATGGGAAACGAACAGCATATAAAGTGGTGTTTGCTGCTGTGCTCCGAAAATATAATGTATTTCATAAGGTAGCCACTGCGTATCATCCGCAAACATCTGGACAAGTTGAAATAAGCAATAAGCAAATAAAGGCAATATTGGAAACGACAGTTCATCTGTCAAGAAGAGATTGGGCAGATAAATTGCAAGATGCACTATGGGCATACCGTACTGCATACAAAACACCTATTGGGATGAGCCCTTACAGGATTGTCTATGGCAAGGCTTATCGCTTATCAGTAGAACTGGAACATAAAGCATTTTGGGCTATTACATGTTGAATTTAGATCATAGCTTTGCAGGTGAACAAAGATTGCTGCAACTCCAGGAATTGGAAGAACACAGACGCAATTCATATGAAAGTGCCAGATTATACAAGGAGAGTTCGAAGGTTACTCATGACAAGAAAATACTAAGAAATGAAATACGACCAGGTTCGCAAGTTCTATTATTCAATACACGTCTGCGTTTAATTCACATAAGTGAAGCTCTCTCTTATTTCTGACAAACACCTTACTGATAAAGTAAATTACTTATTTTTAGTATAGATTACATTGTTGAGATATGTTAAGTTACTTTTATGTCTAATTCTGTGGTGAACTATGATTGCACTGCTAGTATAAGAAATTTTGTTGGTATGTTCACTGTAAACCCTCACGAGACACAACTCGTCCACTAGAGGTAATCTAGGGGTTTAAAGGCTTGGTGCACATGCTAAGGGCAATCGTGATTCCTACGAAAGTGACGTTAGGATTTATTTTATGTCTAGTAAATGTGTTGTTTTGACCGAGACGGCCAAAAGGCTAAGTCTGGGAGTGTTGTTAGTACTCAAATGGACACGATTTTAGTGCTATTTCTATGATTATTTTGGTTTGATTATATGTGATTTTATGCTTGGAATGTTAGTTTTGATGAAGTTTCAGGAATTCCAAGCCAAGGAAGAAAAAATATGAGAAACAGTGCATAAAGGAGCGAAAAGGGTCAGAAACTGGAAGTACAAGGCCTAAAGAGTAAAAGACAGAAGATTCATACGGGTCAGATACAGGATATAGGGCACGGCCGTGCCCTAGCTTGGCACGCCCATGCCATTTAATTACGAAGCTTCGGGCTTTTCTGTGTAATTAGGGTTTTCCTGGGCTTTCAGTAGGGTTATCTGGCAGTCCTATATAAGGAACTGTTTCAGCAGCTTTTAGGATACACACAGAGAACATCATTAGGGAGAAACAACGTATTTTTATATAGTTCTTTGTATTCAAGAGATTATGAGGAACTAATTCATTCAAGGGATTGGAGGTAAACCTTAATAATTGTTCATGTGTATGAGATAATTCTTCCTATTCAATTATTGTTCTTGTCACTCCTCTTGGTTGTATTGATTATCTTATGTTGTTAACTTATAGTGGGCAATGCATGTTAATTATGTATGTTAGGAGTTGTGTGTGAGTCTCTTCGGAAATAACACGCAAGCTCGACCAACGAAGGAGTAACAATTGTTATAGTGCTATACAAGTGTGTAACATGCGTTAGGGTTGTCTTAGTTCTTTTGTGCTTAAAGGGTTTTCCGTTCATCTTCTATCACTGTGCCCTTAAGTGTTTAGAGAAATCGAAAAGCACTGGTGTTGTACCTTCTGACATAAGAGTAAGTACATCACTGTTAAACAGACAACTGCGAGAACAAAAATTAATAACTTTACAAACTAAGAACAAGAATGACAATTAATGGTGAACTCCATGACCTTAGATCTCTAGTAACTGCTGTTTTATACCAAAAATCAATCTATTAGTTAATCTGAATTTGTTACTACTTTGGCTAATTCTAGTGGATCGACATCCTATTTACCATTATCTGCATTGAAGCTAGTTCATTGTATTCCTAGTAGTAAGTAGGTTAATATTATTCTTTTTTTGAGCACCTACGACAGTGCGATCAAGAAGTGGCGTCGTTGCCGGAGACTTGTTTATTCAAGTCCATTAGCCACAAATAAGTAGCAATAATTTAGTTTAGATAGTTTAGTAGTTAAATAAATTACTTTTCGTATCAGTTTAATTAGTTTCGTTTCATTTTAGCTATTAACATAATTAGTAAATTCGTCTCAGTTTAGGAATTCACTTTAGGAGTATTTAAATAGTTCATGCTAAGTCGTCGTTCTCTAAAACCGCATATCGTAGAACCTAGTGATAATATTTATAAATGTAGAAGAAACAAAGGAAGAGAAACAAGCAATCCTGAGATGGCAGAAATACCAATAGTACCACAAAGAAAGATAAAGGACTTCTTGTGAGAACCCCTCGTTATCGCGCCCTCTCTCGCGTGAATTTTAAGGAAGGTTTTTCGACCTTAATTCGGCGTTTTTTCGAGGTATGAATGGTCATCGGGCGTTTTCGGCGAGAAACTATATATACGTGTGTTGGGCTTCTCTTTAGTGACTACTCATTTATTGTGAAAATGAGAGTCGCCACCTTCGTTTCCGTTTTAGGCTTCGGAAGCACAAGCCTTTTGGTTTTGAAGAGATTCTAAGGTCCGGGGGCTAAGTTATGAGTTGGGAAGAACCGAATCACTCAACTCGCCCTAATTAAAGGTCTCTAGTTGTATTCTAGCATGCATAGTCTCTTAAGGTTGGTCAAAGGTTGGTCAATGCTTCATTCATTTGCCATGGTGGTTAATGTGAGAGGAGGTCAAACTAATTTCTAGGTCAAGCCAAAAGCATGTGCTCATAGAAATGATCATAAGGCATGTTTTTTGCAAGGAGAGGCATGTTGTGCATAGCAAGGGCAAAATGGTCGTTTGCACTCAAAGAAGCAAGGGTGCAATGGTCCAAAGATCTTGGAGAACAAGACTAAGGGAGTATGATGTAAATTATACATGTCATCCCTCAAAGTTATCACTCTCTAGCTATTGATTAACTAGGAGATTAAACTTTGTTTATGGGATCTTTATTATAACCAAGGGAGTAAATACTAGTACATAGTTTGCTAATCGTGTACTTAACAATCTCATGAAATCAAGAGAGATGAATGAAAGGAAAGCACATATGAGATTCCAATCTCATGATTAAGCATCCATGCATTCTAATGTAATGAGATCTCAAAGGGATGAGCCCAAATTGAGTCTCATAAACACATCTCATGCTATCACCTCAAGATCATTTTGGAAGTAAAAGTCATAGATCTATGTAGACCTATGTAATAGAAGTTTAGAATCACAAGAGAGGACATACTCCCAAGGCATATTAGATGATGGGTCTAAGTTCAAATCATATATAACAAAGAGAATATTCAAATGAGGCTACATATTTCATTAATGAATCCAGCTATTACATAGATTTAATGAAAACCTCAAGAAAGGCACTAGAAGCTTAATACATGGCCAAGGATCTAATAGATCCCTACAAAAGCATGCTTACAATAAATCTCTACAAAGAGCATTTAAGAAGATGAGATGATAGAGTAGAGATTTACATTTTTAACATTTAAATCTACAATAAATAAAATAGAATTACATAGATTGTAAGATAGAAAGTTACCTACTCCCAAGGGGGGTCCTTCTTAGGGGGAAGCAAGAAGAAAATGAACTAAGCCTTCAAGATCCAATCATCTCTCTTTAAGTTTGTAGAGATTGTATTCAATCAAAAGGATGTGTATGATGATTTGAGAATTGAAGTGAGGATTGAATGAATTGTAATTTTCAATTCTCCATTAGTCTCTTCGCTCTCTCTCTCTCTCTCTCTCTCTCTCTCTCTCTCTCTCTCTAATTTAGCAAGGAGGCACTCACATTAATTTCAAGGCTAAGGAAGAGAGGGGGAGAAAGTTTTTTTTTTTTTTTTTAATGAGGGGGGATGAGGAGGTTTATATAGGGTGAGGAAAAAACCCTAAGAGGTAACTTCCAGACGTCCTTAATTGACCAAAATTCCCTTGGGAGGCCCCTACTAAATTACACAATTGCCCTTGCAAAGAGGGCAGCATTTAGAGGATCAGAGCCTCTGGACTGTTGCGGTCCAGAGTCTCTGTTCGACTCCTTTTTGCTTTTTGCTCCTTTTTGGCTGGTTGTGGTGGTCCCCACATGGTTTTGGAGTGCTTAAGGAGCATTGTTCCCCTCCCTAATCATGCTTGATTGGTGGTTTGTCTCCTTGGACCACCTCCCTTGCTTAATCTCCAAGTTTGTGTTCCCTACAAAACAAATGTGATATTTTAATTAGTAAAAATGCAATATTTGGTGATCATGCCCAAAAATGCAATTTTGAGCAATTTAGGGCTTATTACACTGTCATGTGTGATATATTCTTATATTTGCTCATTAATTTATGATTAATTATATATAATTAAGTCATAAATTAAGGGTCCAAAAATGGGGTGTCTACACACGTCACAAATCCTAGCCTAACTATCTAGGTAGTGGAGTAGGAGTTGTTTAATACTCTGAACCACTATACATCTTTGTCTGATTTATTTTGGTTAAAAGTTTTCATTGCCTTATTGTCTTTATTTCAAAGCTTTATCAATCTTTACTTGTTCAAAGCTTGCAGACGTCACCAATTGACTCAGGAGCTTTAACTTACTCAAAGCTTTTGGTTTACTTACAATTTACTTTAATCTGAGCTTTCATCTTTCCAAAGTATATCCCCTTAAACTATATGCTTAAGAGTCTCTGCTTAACTCATAAGTAAGAGAAACTTGGGTAGTTAAGACTTCAGTTGGATCATTTTCGCAGTAGCTTAAGCTTCAAAGCTTGCTGATCCATCAAAGAAGTTTTGAATATAGCTTTAAGTTTTAAAGTTTTAAATAAGCTATTCAATCCCCCTCTAACGTATTTCCTTCCAGTGGGACTAGCAATAGCGATGTCCCTACTCAATCTAAAAATAGCATAAGAAAATGCATCATTAATGCACAAAAAGAAGTAGATAATACACTCCTAAATATGTTACTACTCCTAATTAGGGAGAATAGGAAAAAGTGACATACAAATTTAGGTCTTCCCTATTTAAAAAGGCTTTTAATTTCAATTGTGCATCATATAAGTATATAAATACAATTTAGAGCTAGGTCATCCATTTAACTGATGAAAATCACGCACGAAGTTGACTTTTGCTCCAGGTAAAATGTTGATTTGTAATATGCACTTGTAATATTTTCCCAGGTTCATTTTTCAAAAAAGTTACGATTTGTTTTTGAAGATATCCCTCCGACAATTTAGAGTGCACGTAATTGTGTATTTAGAAGACTAATAATATTTTTGAAGAGGAGGATTGCAGTAATAAAGATAATAGAATTGCATGAAGAATATATATCAAAATGAGAGGAAAATTCGAACCTCATATTCATTCGCCGCCATCCGGTGATGTTTGAAGTTCCTTCCAATTATATATGTCACAAATGACTTTATTGTTGGTAGTTTTCCATAATTGACTATCTTGCAAAACAAAGTAATCTAAACATTTGTGTAACGACCCGAGCCCGAAAACTCGGTCCGCTACCTAGTCCACCAACTGGCTCACACCTAGCGCCGCATCTTGGGTCAACGGCCCATCACAGGCGACCCAAAAGTCCATGGGTGATTTGATGCTAGGTGGGTAGTAGGAGGATTCTAATAAACCACACGAAATTCCCACCTCTCACCGATGGGGGAATATGGGGTATTACACACTCCCCCACTCAAATCCTTGACGTCCTCGTCAAGGCCGAACCAGTACCAAGACCGTCCCCCCCGAGCGAGCCCGAAAGCTTTCCGACCGGGGGTCTGCTCTGATATCATCTGTAACGACCTGAGCTCGAAAACTCGGTCCGCTACCTAGCCCACCAACTGGCCCACACTTAGCGCCGCATCTTGGGTCAACGGCCCATCACAGGCGACCCAAAACTCCATGGATGATTTTGATGCTAGGTGGATAGTAGGGGACTCTATATAAACTACACCGATTTCCCATTTCCACTCAATGTGGGATATGGGTTAAATTGTATAACCCATATCCACTAAAGAGATATGGGAAGCTCAGTCAAGTTTTGGTTGCGCTCAGGGAAGCTCAGTTATATACTAACTTCAAGAAGTGCACTTTTTGCATGAATCAGGTGGTCTTCTTTGGTTATGTGGTGTCAGATCGCGGGGTCGAGGTTGATGCGAGCAAGATCAAGGCGATCAAAATCAGTCTCTGAGGTGAGGAGTTTTCATGGGTTGACAGACTTTTATAGGAGGTTTGTGAAGGACTTCAGTACACTGGCTGCACCATTAAATGAGCTCGTCAAGAAAGGGGTAGTTTTTACTTGGGGCGAACAACATGAGAGGTCATTTCAAGCTCTCAAGGACAGCTTATGCTCAGCACCAGTTCTCAAGTTGTCAGACTTCAGCAAGACATTCGAAGTTGAGTATGATGCTAGTGGTGTTAGGATTGGAGCAGTGCTGTTACAAGATAAGCGATCAGTGGCTTATTTCAGCGAGAAGCTAGGGGGTGCGACCTTAAATTATTCGACGTATGATAAGGAGCTCTATGCATTGGTGCGAGCTCTTGATACTTGGCAGCATTACTTGTTGTCAAAGGAGTTTGTGATCCATACCGACCATGAGAGTCTGAAGCACTTGCGAGGACAAGGGAAGCTCAACAAGCGACATGCTAAGTGGGTTGAGTTCATTGAGATGTTCCCTTATGTGGTGCAGTACAAGAAGGGCAAGGAGAATGTGGTCGCGAATGCCTTATCTCGAAGATATACTCTTCTGTCCACTTTGGCGACCAAGATTTTGGGGTTCGAGCACATCAAAGAACTCTATGCTGGCGATGTGGATCTGGGCAGAATTTTGGATAAGTGCGAGCAAGGTGCTTTCGGTGACTTCTTCAGGCAGGATGGCTATCTGTTTCGAGAAAAGCAACTTTGCATACCTTCTTGTTCAGTTCGCGAGCTATTGTTGCAGGGGGCACATGGAGGAGGTTTGATGGGGCACTTCGTAGTTGAGAAGACATACAGCATTCTCAAGGAGCATTTCTTTTGGTCGCATATGAGGAGAGATATTGAGAGGTTGTGTAGCAGGTGCCTTACATGCAAGCGAGCAAAGTCACATAGTAATCCTCATGGGTTATATATGCCTTTGCCTGTACCAGATTATC
>JAOWAN010031881.1:0-18374 GCA_028566635.1 Lobelia cardinalis | reverse complement strand
TGAAAATGAAAGCACCCCTCCCATTTTCACTCCTCATTTTTCACCCCTCCTATTTCCCCTCCAACCAAACACAACATAATAGTTCATGATGTCCTTTCTCAGCATCATCCAAACATCAAAAAATTCGCATAATAAGCCACAAGCCTGATTACTCATAAGGCATCGGGAGCAAACAACTCACCGCAATCAATTGAAAATAAATTATTAACAAGAAATTGGAGTGAACCATTATCCCTTGGTAGTCCCAATAAGGAATAGTCAATACATGACAGGGAGAAGACTTTTCAAATTTTGGATGGAGAGCCAAACATTGAATATGGAAGAATGAAGAAGTAAACTCAATAAAATAATTTTAATAGAAAAATATTCCAGAAAATATGGGCCTAATTTAGTAGGCAATGAGGTCAGTGAAGAAATGAGACAATTTTTTTTGGTTGACAGGGAGGCTCTTAAGAGAATGCAAATTTTACAGCTATTTCTAATCTTATATCGTCTCGCTGGGGATCGAGTAAGCACGCTTGAGGTGGGTTCGAGTCGTCCTTTTCTCCGGTTAAGATTTAAAATGATCAATCAAGAATTAATTGAAGAATCAAATTGATTCAATAAAAATTCTTAAGTCAAGGTTGATGAGTATAAGAGAGTGATTCAATCATAAAAGGAGAATATACTTAAAAATATATCATCTACGCCTATTTAAACAAGGAGGAAAAAATAATTACCTCTTGGTTTTGATCCCCTATGTTAGACCTCACACTACTACTATACACCAGCAAAGGGGCGGATAGTATTGTCGGAAAATATGGAGGTTTCCGACCCCTCCTTTCTTCTCCCACGGCCAAGGAGGCAACGACCAAACACATATCTTTTTTTTTTCCTTTCAAAATTTAAGGACAAACGACGTCGTTTCGTTACATGACCATTTCAAAACGACGTCAAAAATAATTATAAAACAACGAATTGCTCGTTACAGTAGAAGAAAGTTCAGATGCTATGAACGAAGGAAGGAAAAGCGAAGATGAAAGAAGTAAGAACGATCCCCAATCGACAAATTCAAAGAGTACCGATCACTGTTGTACGGCGGCGTACAGAAGAACGATCCCCAATTAGGTATCCTTTTACCCTAATTTCTAATTTTCCCTAATTTATGAATTGCTCTAATTTTTAAATTTTTCAAAGCTGTGGTTTGCCATTGATTAGTTTAATTGTTCAGGCAAATAGGCAATCAACGTGTTTAGGCAATATGTTTGTGCTACTGCTATAGGAGAGTTGTCCCTTTTTCTTCAGTTCGTTCCCTTTTGTGTTTTTGACTGCTACTGCAATTGGTTAATTAAATGAATTTTTAATTTATTTCTTTAAACATGAATTCATTTCGTTTCGTTTAAAATTGCATTATTTCGTCTCGTTTCATTTCAAACATGAATTCATTTTGTTTCGTTTAAAAATGTATTACTTCGTTTCGTTTCGTTTCAAATATGAATTCATTTCGTTTAAAATTTCATTACTTCGTTTCGCTTCGTTTCAAACGTGAATTCATTTCGTTTCATTTTATTTAGTGAATTTGGCCTTAATATATGATTATGATTGTTCATTTAGGTTGATCAATGCGTAAGTTTTTAACTAACGACCTAGATTCGATCCATTTGTTTGCTTGTCCGATCGAAATTGTTTTCAAGGCCGCTGCCCCCGAACCCCTGTTAAATCTCCCCCACACGGCGAAAAAATCTTAGCTTCGCCCCTGCACCAGCTGCACCGACTTTATTCGGAGACCTTCACCAGAAGCCTTCACCAGAAAACCTTGATATCCTCAATTCTTCTGTCCACCGGTAACCTTCTTATCTTAGTAACATCATCACCTCTCCTCCCTCAAGTTCGATGTAAAGAGATTCATCACATTCAACTTGGCCACAAGATTTAAAAAAGATGTATGACTAAAGGCTTTAGTGAGTAAGTTTGCAGGCTAATCTTGAGTACTAAGATGAGTAATACTAATGACATTAGATTGACGAAGATTTCGAATAAGATGGAAATCAATATCAATATGCTTAGTCCTCTCATGAAAAATAGGATTAAGAGCAATGTTAAGAGCAGACTTGTCACAAAAACTGAACATGAGTATAGATGTAACACCTAAGTCTTGAAATAGGGCTAGAAGCCATTGCACAAACTTTAGCCATACTCCTTTACTCTGCTTCACCTCACAGTAAGTGAGCTAGAAAAAGGCCAAAAATGACTTGTCCAAAGTTGATGAAACCTTTTCAAAGCCAAAGGCTGCAGTAAAAGCCTTAGTGGACAGTCAAGTTTCTAAGTGCAATCATGCAGGCTAATTAATTAGGTTATGAACCCAATTTATCTAAAGCAACACATACAACAAACCCTGCCACTGAAGAACAAACTCCGCCTATCAAGACTGTTCCTCTCACTGATAAGGATAGTACAACAAGTGCTTGGAGTGGGAAATATTCATCAGATTCACTTGTGTATAAAAAGGAAAAGTTTAACAAGAAAGGTAAAGGCAAGATGTAAACTGAGAATGTGATTAATCATCCTAAGCATAAAGGCCACACTAGCTAGGGCAGAATAATAAAGCCTACCAGTGTAGCCTCTACTATAAAGAAGGTTTCTCTCATAAAAAAGAAACAACTGAAGTTTGTCAAAGCCAAAGAAATGGATCATATTCATCCTACTCAGCACAAGAAGAAAGTCGTGAAGGTGCCATATATTCAGTGTTCTCTTTGTGAATACTCAAATCATTATGTTCATGAGTGTCTCTTGAGATATACACCTTTTTCTAAGAGCAAACAACTCAAGATGAATCAAGCGTGGATACCAAAGAATAGCTAACTCCAGGACCCATAAGCTACAAGGGTACCATGTTATTAATGTCTATTCTCAGGTATGCTTTATAGCAGATCATTCATGTAAAGATGAAGGAGTCCTAGCTAGTGGATGTTCGCACCATATGACAGGAAACTCAACTCTATTATCCTGCTATGCGGAAGAAAAAGGTCCCTCGGTTGTGTTTGGAGATAACAACAAAGGCAAGACTTTAGAATATGGAAATATCTCTTGAGGCGAAGTTACAATATAGGGGGTAGCCATGATCAGCAACCTCAAGCATAACTTATTGAGCATATCCCAGTTCTGTGATAAAGGATATGTGTGCTTATTCACCTCTAAGGAATGCTTTGTCAAAGATGAAAAGACAGGCGAATTTATCATCTCAGGCACTAGAAAAGGAAACACCTATGAGATAAACTTCACCTCTCATAAACAGTTTTCCAAAGTTTACCTAGTTGCCAAAGACCCTACCAACACTTGTTGGTAATGGCACAAAAGATTATCTCTACTGAACTTCAAACACCTACAACGTTAACAGGCTTGTTCAAGTAACTCGCTTATTCCATTTCTTAGGAGGAGTCAACGAAAAATACGATTCAACTCGTTGGGACATCCTCAATACCAGTCCGCTTCTCTCCATCGAGTCGGCATGTGCTGCATTAAGGAAGGAGGCACTACAACAAAATTGATTTTTTTCGGCATTTAATAAGTGCCGGAAATGTTAAAAAATTTCCGAAAAAGGGTATTTTCCGCACTTTTTCAGCACTTTTACAAGTGCCGCCGTAAGTCGTGCCGAAAATAATAACCGACAGTTTTTAAGTGTCAGAAGTAATTTGCGGCACTTATTTTCAGCTATCTTACGTGCCTTACTTTCCAGCACTTGTCCAAACGCTGGAATTTTTCGGCACTTGTGCAAACGCCGAAATTCTCCGGCACTTGTGCAAACGTCGGAATTCTCCGACACCTGTACAAACTCTGGAAATATAATTTTGAAATTATTAAATTTTTCATTATTGTTTTATAAGAATTTTTATATTAATATTTTTAAACTAAAATTATTATTCAGAAGCCTGCAACCAGCATTAGAGACTCATCATCATTGGGTGTCGGATTGGTAAGTAGGTATCAACAGGAGAAGATGAGAACAGAGGCAACGAAGGGTATTCGAAACAAGTCAGAGAACTCCAACAAATCAAGCAAACCATGGATTGACAAGTCCAAATTACAATGCAGTCACTGTGGAATGTCGAAGCATACAAAGGATACACACTTCAAATTTGTTGGATTTTCGGAACGGTGGGAGGATGGACACGTACAAGCCAGGGAAGACCAGCAACAGCAAGGCAGCAATAGCCATGGGAAACCATGAAGCTTCCAGCAGTGAAGGTCGTCCGGATGAAAGGATCGATGGAGGAGATGTAGGCCGTGAAGGATTTGCAGCAATCGGGTTTGGAGCAGGTGGATCCGTGAATCAGCAGAACGGCAGGAACGAAAGAGGTAAAGGATTTGCGCAAGAAGAATTTATCCTAGACCCTTCTTTTTTTAACCGTAAGCACTTTAGCGTTGGTTGTTTAGGTCAATTCGAAATTGAGCATGAACGTACCTAGATTGTGTTTTGATAATAGAAGTTTGCAAAATAAACAAACAGAACCCCCAATTATGAAACCTTTCAACGTTAGCCCCACATGTTTCAAAATTTTAGAAAACGACCCCAAAAGCTCCAAATTAGCCAAAAATAACTCATCGGTTTCGCAATTTGTGATCAACTCCCAGAAAAAGAAAAAAAATTGGATTTTTGACTGTGAGGCGACTGACACCATGACCTACGACCCCAAGGATATCATTGATCCATCCCTAACTCCCAACACCACAATACACACAGCTAACGAAGGGTTCTCAGTGGTAAAAGGAGCGGGAACAACAGAAATTTCTCCAAAAATCATTTTGAAATGTTTATATGTTCCCTCATTGTGATCATGCAAACTTCTTTCAATCAGCCAAGTTACTCGTGAACTTAATTGTCGAGTACTCATGTATCCCAATTTTTTCCTGTTGCGGGACATTCTTACACATGAGATCATTGGGCATGGCACTGAGCAAGGGGGGTTGTACTTCGTTGATGAGGTGGCTCAACAATGCGTTGCTAGGCTGGCTCATGGAACGACTGAAAGACAATTACTCTGCTTTAGCACAGTCGTTTAGGTCGTCCTCAGGGTACCTTTAAGTTTTTATTCCCTTCTTTATTTTCCAATAATACACATATGTCATGTCAAACTTGTATTCTGGCCAAGAGTCAAAGAACTATCATTTCGTCCCAGTAATACTCGAGTCAAGACACCTTTTTCATTAGTACATTCAGATGTATGGGGACTAGCTCCAAACTCTCAGAATTCTGAATTTCGATACTATGTCCTATTTATTGATGATTCCACTCGCATGACGTGGGTTTACATGTTGATTAATAAGTCTGGGTGCCTGATAAGTTCATATCCTTTTATCCCATGGTGCATACGCAGTTGAATGAAAAAATCCAAAAAAAATCAAATTAATTCTTCGATTTGACAACGAGGGAGGGGGGGGGGCGTATATCAATCATACCCTACATTAATTGTGCACCGTGCATGTTATTGTTCACCAAACAACTTGTCCTGATACACCTCAACAAAATGGCGTTGCCGAACGAAAAAAATAGGATTATCGTTGAAGTGACCGGGGCTCTTATGATTGAGTCGAACTTTCCCCACTTCTATTGGCCTGAATCGTGGCTACTGCTACTTACCTCATAAACAGATTACCCACAAAAATTCTCAATCTCCAAACACCATTACAAACCTTATCCACTCATACCAGTATACCGTCGATCCTAACCTTTCCACCCAGAGTATTTGGATCCTTTGTGTTTGTCCACATCCCAAAATCCAAGCGCAGAAAATTTGACCCATATGTGACCTCAAATGTATCTTCGTAGGGTACGCAATTAATCAGAAAGGGTATCGATGTTATCATCCTCCTACTCGTCGCATGTACATTACTGTGTATTGCGATTTTTTCGAGTCAGAATATTATTGTCCAACACTAAAGAATCAGGGGGAGAAAGCTAGTATTAGTCCTAGTACTAGTGATTCACTGAGCTGGTTGTGCCGGGTAGTTTTGTCAGAAGTTGTTCCCATAGAGCAAGCACATGATGCTACCGAGCCATCGTCTAACAATACAATCCTACTGACTAAGCCAGAACCATCAACCAAAGAGTTTCCTGTGTCGGATGTTCCTGAGATATGAAACTCAAACTCCTCTAATGATTACTCTACTGAATTGAAGCTAACCCTGATAACATCTCCACATCAGAGGTAAAAGTTGAGGGGGAGGATCGATATGTATTACCTCCAAGGAGTAACAGAGGCGTACCACCAAGGAGATACTCACCTGAACATGAACCACGAGCTTCTAGATATCCGATGGGTAACCTAGTAAGGAGGAGTCTGTCAGACGAAGCAAAGGTGTTCACAGTAACATTGTACACCGAGGAGATTCCTCAGAGTGTGGAGGAGGAAAAATCTAAGAAAGAATGGCGGGAAGCCATTAAAGAAGAGATAGAGGCGTTGGCAAAGAATGGAACATGGGAGGTTTGTGATTTACCTATGGAAAAAAAGAAAGTTAAATGCAAATGGGTGTTTACTATCAAATACGTACAAAGCAGATGGATCTGTTGAAAGATACAAGGCAAGGCTGGTAGCAAAAGGGTACACCCAAACCTATGGTGTAGACTACTCAAAAACTTTTTCTCCAGTAGCCAAGATAGATACCATTAAAGTTCTTTTCTCAGTGGCAGCCAACCAGGAATGGCTCCTTTATCAATTTGACATAAAGAATGCTTTTCTCCATGGAGAATTGTAAGAAGAGGTATATATAGAAGGACCGCCAGGATTTCCTGAAGGGTTTCAAGGGAATAAGGTAGGTCGGCTAAAGAAGGCACTCTACGTAATAAAGCAGTCTCCAAGATCATGGCCGGTTTGGTAGGTTCATGATGGAAATAAAGAGATATGGGTACAAGCAAAGAAACTCTGATTATACCTTATTTCTCAAAAGAAGAGGGAGTCTAATAACATGCTTGATCATATATGTTGACGACATGATCATAAGCGGAAGTGACTGGGAAGAAATCAAGAAACTAAGAGAGAGGTTATTCGAGGAATTCTAGATGAAGGACCTTGGAGGGCTTCAATACTTCCTAGGGATTGAAGTCTTGAGGTCAAGAAGCGAAATATTCAACTCACAGAGGAAATATGTCATGGATCTCCTGGAAAAAATAGGGATGATTGATGGTAAACAGGCAGAAACTCCATTCATGGTAAACCATGGACTTCAAATGATAGAAGGAGGGGAACCTGCAGATGAGAAAAAGTATCAAAGACTTGTCGAGAAACTGATCTATCTTGCGCGTACTAGATCAGATATAGCTTTTGCTGTTGGAGTAATAAGTCAATTCATGCAAAATCTTCAAGTCGAACATATAGAGGCTGCATTAAGAATCGTGGGGTATCTAAAAGGGTCACCAAGCAGAGGAGTTGTCTTCAAAAAGAATGGGAACTTAGAGATACAGGGATATACAGATGCTGATTGGGCAGGAAATCCGAACAACAAGAGGTCTACGTTAGGATAGTTTACGATGGTAGGAGGAAATCTTGTAACCCGGCCGACTAAGAAGCAAAAGGTGATCGTCTTTTCCTGTACAGAAGCTGAGTTCAGAGGAATCGCTCGAGGGCTAGCAGAAATCCTATAGCTCAAGAAGTTGATGACCAAGACAGGATTTCCACACCAAAAAGTGTGCAAGTTGTTGTGTGGTAACAAAGAGGCCAGAAGCATCTCTAAAAACCCAGTTCAGCATGATCGAATAAAACACGTTGAAGTAGATAGACATTTCATCAAGGAGAAGCTAGAAGGCAGTAAATGGAAGGACCTTCAATATTGTATTGTGCAAGTTGAGTATTGATGATCCCACTACTCAACTTGAGGGGGAGTGTTAAAAGATTCCAGAAGAAGTTCTAATGCAATCAAAGGAATATTACAATCAACACATCAATCAAGCATGTTAATTAGGAGTAGAATATTTTGCATTAATATTCAGTACATATATCTACTAGAATGAGATGAAATAAGGACTGAAGAATTGGTCCCTAATTAATGATATAGGGACCAACTTTGAACTTAGGGACCAACTCAGGTCCTAAAAATTAGTCTCTGCTGTGTAGTACCTAATAGGGACCAACTTACCTTTTAAGGACTAACGGGGACCTGCGGTCGCTAATAGGGACCGACTTGTTAGTCCCTATTGTTAGTCCCTATTCTGCTCGTCCCTAATAGGGACTCATAAATTGGTCCCTGTTTAACAATCCCAAATATATGTAACCCATTGTTCAATATCAAATATATGAAAAACAAGGGGAATCAATTTCCTCCCAACTCAATCTCTTCCATCCTAAGAGAATCCGATAGACAGGAGATCAACATCAGGTTATTTTACATTAGTTGGTGGAAACCTAGTGATTTGGAAGAGTAAGAAACAGAAGGTAGTGGCTCTTTCAAGTGCAGAGGCAGAATTCAGGGGTATAGCTCGGGGTGTGACAGAGGTCTTAAGGTTAAGGAAGATATTGGATGAGATTGGATTTCCATTCTAAGGATCATGTAGGTTGATGTCCGATAATCGAGCAGCAATAACTATCTCAGAGAATCCAATTTAACATGATCGTACCAAAAATTCTAACCAAAGCAGGTAATGGAAGGAGCTTTGGAAAAGTCATGTGCAAGTTGAGTATTGGAGATCCTACCACTCAACTTAACGGGAAGTGTTAGAAAATAATTAGGAAATATTATTTCCTGAATAAAATTGGAAAAAATAATTACGAGAATATGTGATTACCATAAAAATAGAAAAGTAGAATCCTATTCGTAATTAGTATAGGACTATACTAGTGGGTAATTTACACTGCCCCCCTCGTGGTTTGGCCAAATTTGGTTGTCCCCCCTCATATTTGGCCTTTATACGGAACCTACCCTTTCCTAAATAAAAAATTATTTTTACCCTCAAATAATTTTAAGTACACTTGTACTCTTTATTTATTTATTTTTTTTGAGAAAATGACTATTTTACCCTACCATTGAAGTATTTAATTACCACCTCCCCTCATACCTTATTTAATTTGAAATTAAATTTTTTTTAAAATAAATTATTTTCACCGGTTAATGTATCGAACGTCTAGGATTTTTGGTTGGTGTGCAAACATTGAAGTATTATTATTATTATTATTATTATTATTATTATTATTATTGTAATAATTATTATTATATTAATAATATTATTAAATTATTTTTATTTTCTTTATTGTCTAACGATGTTGATGAATTCAAGCTTTGAAAATAAATGAAAATGCAAACACACATTTTATACAAATAATAATATGCATCGTTAAAAAAATAAAACTTACATAAAAATATAAAAAACAAGACTTACATAAAGAATAACATAATAATAATAATATTAATATCAAATTCACTTCACATGAAACTCAAACTTGTGGCCGCAGCATTCCAATATCTAGTCTAGTCACTAGCCATTAATCCAACTCCTTGACTCGAATTTTAAATTAATTTTTATTTAAAAAAAGCAAACATGTTTTTTTTCCTTTCTTTTTTAATAATTTTTTGATTAAATACATAAATTAATTACAGTAATTTTTTCTATCAAGCGACTATCGTGTATTCCTCCTAAGTTCCTAAATAATATTTACACTTTGATTTTGTGTCTAATTTAATTAAACTTTGAACAAATATCCCTTTTTTTGTTGAGAATTTACGAAAGTTATCATTGATGATTTACTTAATATTCTTATAACTACTAATTAATCTTACGTTTATTTTTTACAAGAAAATAAAAAATAATTTATATGGGATAAATCTAGGAAGTAGGACAAGTGCGGCCATATAAAATCACTTTTATGAGATACATTATGTAATCATATGCGTAAATATATATGGTCCATTAACACTTATTATATTAATATTATTATTAAGTTATTCTTGTTTTCTTCATTGTCTAACGTTGTTGATGAATTTAACCATCTGAAATAAATAAATATGCAAATGCACTTTTTTTATAATTATCAATTTAATGTATAAAAATAATAATACACATCGTTAAAAAAATAAGACTTACATAAAGATATAAAAAAGCAAGACTTACATAAAGAATAACATATAATAATAATAGTAATAATATTTCAATGTTTGTACACCAACAAAAAATTCTAGACGTTCGATATATCAACCGAAAAAAATCATCAATTTTAAAAATATTTAAAGTTCAAATTAAATAAGGGATGAAGGGGGTAACTAAATACTTCAATGGTAGGGGAAAATAGTTATTTCTTCAAAAAAAAAAAAATGAAGAGAACAAGTGTACTTAAGATTATTTGAGGGTAAAAATAACTTTTTGTTCAAAAAAGAGTGCGCTCCGTATAAAGGCTGAACCTGAAGGATGGTAACCAAATTTGACCGAATAACTAAATTTGACCAAACTACGTGAGGGGGCGGTGCAAATTATCCCTATACTAGTATATAATCAGACATTGTACTACAATAATTCTACAATTGGAAAACAAGAAAATAATCAATTTTGCTCTTTATTACATTGTTTTGTTCTAAGTTTAACAGGGTGCTTCATATAATTTGTCCGAAAATAGGAGGATAGGTCTCTAAAACTAATCAAGTTCAACATGGGCGGCTTCGGCCTCAATTCCTCAAGTTCAACATAAGTTGGGTAACTAATTTCGTTTACCCCCTATGAGATAAAAACGGTCCAGTGTGAATTATAATTTGCAAAGTTAGCAATTGTTTAGTGTTAGTGGACAAGTTTTTTTATCTTCTTTTAAACTCATGTCTCTCAATCAATCCAAATAAATGTATGAACAAATTTATAGTGTAAATGCTTTTAAATTAAAAGGATAATAATTTTAAACAATTTTTTTAATAAAAGCATGACAGATAAAAGAGACACGTGGCAGTAATAAAGAAGGAAAATAACCCCTTGAAGCACAAAAATACTACAATTACGATTATTACAATAGAATGTAGAGTTATATAAAAATAAAAATTTAAACGAAACTTGTAAATCTTTTCGAATGATACATGTTCTTCCTCGGTGTTCCTGTCGCAATGGAAACACACTTTCATATGATAACGCAGCACTCGTAACAATCCGAACCATTATAATTGGCTTGCTGCTACGGAGAGCTTCTGAAAACTGGAACGTACTCCGTAGTACAAAAACAGTAAAAACGGAAAAAGTTCAAAATAAATCAACATTTAATTTGGGTCTCAAAATAAATCAAGAGTCCAAACCGTTATGCCGAATTGCTCAAGCCAAGCAATGTCGCGCAAAACCCCTATTGCATCTAGATCCTACTTCAATTGTTCTCCCACAATCCAGATCCTCTCTTTCACAAGTACAACACAAAATACACGTCGTCTCCGATGACCAAACCTCTTCTATCCGCTCCCTCTTCCAACTCAAACACACAAGCCTTCCACGGGCATCCTCCGAACTCTCTCATAAAGTTAATGTAATTTTTTCGCCTTTGTGTTTAGCGCTTCATCTCCGGCATCTTCATCATCGGTTCACCCTTTTTGAGCTCTTTGTCTCTACCGTCTTGGGTCGTATATTCATTATCATCATTGTATGCTTTTTTGTTCTTTAATCCATAGAAGCAATGTCTTTGCATTTATTTTTGCTTTGAGATATGCTAATGGGTAATTTACTCTTTTAAGGAGATGAAGTTATGCTAGTGGGTGAATGGGGGAATGTTGAAATTTTTGGTGAATAAGATGAATGTTCGACATGAAAACATGATGAAATTAGGTTTATCATCCATAGTTATTTTGGTGACAAACCAAAAGAGTGCGTCTTTTCGTAAGTTTATTTTGTTGCTGATCGGGTAGTTTAGGCTTGGATGAATGCAACGTGACGTGATTTTTTGTCATTATTTTTTTATGAATCACATTTTTGTCTATTTTTTCATTATTGTTTCATACTAATCATTATAAAATTCTACATTACATCGTTAAAAATTACTAAGTTTTGGCCTTAGTAACATTAGATTAATTGCAAAGTGTACACTAATTAGGTATGGACATTCCAGCAGCCAGCGCCCCAGCGCTCCCTTCGGCACTCCAGCGCTCACCACCTGTTTTGCCTCTCAGCCATTGAGCGTTCTCACGCTCACTACGCTGCCCCAGCGCCCGTAATGTTAGCAAGTTAACAATGGAGTCAAGAGAGTGGGGAAGAAGCATTTTGTATTGATTGTTCTTCACATCTTTCTTCACATTTTCTAAATTTGTTTACAAGGTTTTTATACAGTTTACAAGGGACTTTACATCTTCCTAAATACATTGAACCCAGAAAGGATCAAGTTCTAAGGACCTAGGGTCGGTGGCCTTTTTGTCTTTCATTCCTTCTGAATTCTTCTTTTCGGGATTACCCTTCTCCTTTGGCTCTCCGGGACAACCCGTTCTCCTTTCTCCGGGACAACCCCTCTTCCAAAGGACCACCTCGGTGTTCTCCCTTTCTAACAGCTCGATGTCTTCAATCCAAGGAGTCATCTCGTTGGCTTCATTCCAAGGAGTCATCTCGGTGGCTTCATTCCAAGGAGCACCTCGGTGACTCCCTTTCTAACACTCCCCCTCAAGTTGGGTAGTGGGATATCCAATACTCATCTCGAAGAGAACAGACTTGAATATTTGTGTCTCGGTGCCCAATCTTTTAGAGGTGTATTTCAGTTTCCATCCTCCAGAAGGAAATCTCGGTTGTCCTTTCTAACACTCCCCCTCAAGTTGAGTATTGGGATTTCCAACGCTCAACTTGAAGAGAACATACTTGAATATTTTCCTAGTCACTACCTTGGTGAGGATATCTGAGAGCAGGTCTCCTGATCGAACAAATGGAAGTTCCACCGTTCCTTCTTCAATCTTTTAGGGTTCCCTATTCCGGGGTTCCCACTTTCGGGGTTCCCAGTTCCAGGGTTCCCACTTCCGATTCCCAGTTTTCTTTCTTAAGGGTTCCCACTTCCGGGGTTCCCAATTTTCTTCCTCCAAGGTTCCCACTTTCGGGGTTCCCACTTCTAAGGGTTCCCTCTTCCGGGGTTCCCATTTTTTTTCTTCCAGGTTTCCCACTTTGGGGATTCCCAGTTCTAAGGGTTCCCTAGCCCATTCCAAAGCAATGTTGCAATCTGCAATATTACTTCGTCGGGTAGAGCTGTGTTTTGTCTTCCTGATACGAAGGAACTATCTTCTGACATCGTATCAGGGATCTTTTGTTGGTTGTTTTTGAGTCCCTAATAATCAGATCAGGACTGAGAGTGATAGGTTTTTGGGGCTTGATTTTGGCTTTTGTTTTTGAACACAATTGAATTAATTTCTGACATTGTGCTTTGGTATGAAGGAGGACGTCCTCGTCTTCTTTTACAAGGGACTTTACAGCTTCCTAAATACATTGAACCCATAAAGGATCAAGTTCCAAGGACCTAGGGTCGGTGGCCTTTTTGTCTTCCATTCCTTTTGAATTCTTCTTTTCGGGATTACCCTTCTCATTTGGCTCTCCAGGACAACCCTTTCTCCTTTGGCTCTCCGGGACAACCCGTTCTCCTTTCTTCGGGACAACCCCTCTTCCAAAGGACCACCTCGGTGTTCTCCCTTTCTAACAGCTCGATGTCTTCAATCCAAGGAGTCATCTCATTGGCTTCATTCCAAGGAGTCATCTCGGTGGCTTCATTCCAAGGAGCACCTCAGTGACTCCCTTTCTAACACTCCCCCTCAAGTTGGGTAGTGGGATATCCAATACTCATCTTGAAGAGAACATACTTGAATATTTGTGTCTCGGTGCCCAATCCTTTAGAGGTGTATTTCAGTGTCCATCCTCCAGAAGGAGATCTCGGTTGTCCTTTCTAACACGTAACTGTGCAATCCGCTTCTATTCGACATATTTAGGGTTTTTTCATAGTGTTTTGTATAAATACCCTCAATATCATTCAATGTAAATTATGTTCTATCAAAGTATAAACCTAAGTTCAATATGGTATCTAGCATCACGAACCTTCGCTGCCCACCACCCTTGACACGAATTAGGTATAGACACTCCACCAGCCAGCGCCCCAGCGCTCCCTTTGGCGCTCCAGCGCTCACCACCTGTTTTGCCTCTCAGCCACTAAGCGCTCTCACGCTCACTACGGTGCCCCAACGCCCGTAACTGTGCAGTCCGCTTATGTTCTATCATAATATAAACCTAAGTTCAATACTAAGTTCTGTCCAAATATTAATTTGAATCAAGTTGGGAAAAATGGTCTATTTTACCGAAATTAGATTATATAGTCTATTAGACTTTAGTGTTGGGTAAAATAATCTATGAACAGGGATAAGGTGAAATCACAACAGGTTTATTGAACTTTTACCAAAGAAAAAAGAGCTAATTAAAAGACACTTACCTGTCAGCCTCGACCTCTAGTTTCAAAGCATTCTCTAGAGTCAACATCTGCTTAGTCAACGCTACCTCTATATCAACTTCGAGTTTCAAAGCTTTCTCTAGAGTCGAGACCTGTAGAGTCAACGCCGCCTCTCTATCAGCTTGGAGTTTCGAAGCATTCTCTTGAGTCAATGCCGCCTCTCTAGAGCTTGGAGTTTTAATGCATTCTCTTGAGTCAATGCCTGTAGAGTCCATGCTACTTCATCCATCGTAGGACATTTCTTAGGATTCACGCTCAAACTTTTTCGTACGATTTCAGTAAATGCATTCAAACAGTAATCAGAAATTTCCCCTCGAATCTTGGAGTCAACATTTTGTCTCGCCCATTCTCCTATATCTTCATCCTCTATCCCATAGTAGCTCTCATCCCCCTCGTCCCACGGCATTTTTCGGCACACAACACTTGGAACAACACAATCCCGAATGCATATACATCCATTTTTCTTGTCACCTTCTGCGGGTACTTGAGATATTCCGGCACGTAATAGCCATCGGTGCCTTTGAGCATGGCGGGCATCACAGAATCGATCTGATAGCCGCGGGACGGTTCGAACATCCCAAAATTGGAAACCTCGGCCACCCAATTTGCATCGAGTAAAATGTTGTCTAGCTTAATGTCTCGGTGAATTAGCCCCTTGGCAAATTCCTTAGTCTCAGCGTGAAGGTGCTTTAATCCAAGTGCAGCATCAAGACAAATCTTAAGCCGTTGCTCCCAAGACAAGGAAATAGTAGTAGTACTGGAGGCAGTGGATTTTGGTTCCTTTTGTATGTAATCGGCTAAGCTTCCATTAGCCATGTACTCATAAATTAAGATCTTTTGGCCTGAATAACCGAGGAGAGAGACTATGTTGGGATGTTGAATTTTGCAAATGATCTGGATATCGGCTTCAAACTCAAAAGAGCTGGGATTCAAATGCTTCACGGCGACCTGAGTCATTTCACTGCGGCCTAGCATGATTTGGGCTACATAGACCTTTGCTTCTCCTCCTTTTTTTAGAGCATATCGTTCATCAAAATTTTCTGTCGAGTCTTTAATTTCTGTACGGTGTGGATCTTTTATGTCAAGGCTTTTAAACAACTGGACTTTTTTGTGGATTTTTCAAATATTGGAGTGGGGTGATGATTGTTTTTCTTAAATATTTAAGGACAGTTTTTGACTAAGATTTATTTCATCTCCATTTGTTTATTACAAGATACATTTTTGGGGCGAGTGCTCTTTTTGAGAATTGGTGTATGTATTCGAAAGGAATATGCATTGGTAGTATTTTTTTTTTTTTTAAATCAGAAGGGGGATGGATCAACTATCCATCTAATTTCCAACTTGCATCCCAATGCAATCCTGTTCTATCAACCGATGCACTTCAGATGGAGGCTCCTCAAAATATCTTAAGGTCTCAACTTCTGATTTGGTGAACTTGGCTAAGGCATCCGCCACCATGTTGGCTTCTCGAAAAATATGACAAACTTGTATCTGTCAATTCCCGCGAACCAAGCCCTTTGCTTGGAGCATTAACTCTGGGTTTCTTTCATTATCTCGGTCTTCCTTTTCAATTTCTATTATGCATTGGTAGTAGGTTGATTGTTAAAGCTATCAATTGTTTTGGTCTAGGTCATGCTTAATGTCGGTTCATATTTGATCCTTCTTACGTAGGTTTAAGGAGTGACTTCTTTATGTTCATTTCATTTGTCGGGGTTGTAAACCTATTTGTGGCTCACTAAAACTTTGTTTAATAATTTGCATTTTAATTGGACTTCCAAATGAAAGCAAAGCTGATATTTAAGCTACTCAATCTGATTTGAACGGTTAAAGAAACATTTGGGCATGATTTCCATCCGAAAGCGGAGATATACCCCGGCCCCTTCTCAAAGTGGGTCTCACTTTTGGTGAGATTAGATCGATGAGAGTAGGCAAATTCGGTTGCTTTGCATTCATCTAGTGGGAGATTGGAATGCTTTGGCCAAAGATTTTGCAAATAGGTACTCACTGTGAACCTAAAATCAGATTTACAACCTCCTAGAGGTAATTTAATCAAAATAGATTTGGCCTTATTTTATTATTTATTCGAATTATTGATTTTGTGTGGTGGTTGGATGGGTGAGTCGGAGGCAGAGGCGGAGGCGGAGGGTTGAGAATAAAGTTTGAGAAACGAGGTTAAAGTGGTGGGAAATTCTTGAAGTTTTAATTTCATTAATATGGGTTAAGCTTGCTGAATATGAACATGATTACATCATTGGAACTCATGGAGGTAGAAAGACAATCTGTTTCGCGGTGCCATTCTTCGTTGCATATAGAGAATTCTAGGGCTCCCCCCCAATAGGAATCGATTCTTTCTTGTGATGATTTTGTCTTGCTAAAATATGTGAATGCCTATATTCAATAAAATCCATCCTCTTTATGTCATAATTCTCTTATGACACAAAGAGATTATTTATTTCTGCAGTTATCGAAAGAAATGAGGCTGTGATTGTGGCTTGTTTCCCTCTGGGGTTTTCTATATTATCTTTTGATTGAATAGGCTTAGATTCCAATCAAACAGTTGGGCAATTTCTTGATGCTAATTGGTGTTTGCATTTAGTTTGTCATCCTAATGCTCTACTGGTGCATGGAGCCCTTGTGAAATCGCTATGAATTCCTCTCTCTAATGCATGATCAGGCCTATCAAAGCACATCTTACCTTCACACAGGCCAATGTTCCTTGAGTAGTGAGAGGGATATTAGCTTTTGTCTAATTATAATGATAATTTCTTTCCTAATTGTAAATGCTAAATGAAAAGGAAGATTCACAGTTCATACAGATTGATTTAAAATAAAAATTGCTGGAAACTGATGCTGAAAAGTAAAGAAGAGCATGCCTATTCCTTCCTATCCTGCTCAGTGACTCAATGCAGATAAAAACATGCATTTGGCGGTGCCCATATTAAGTAAAATAAAGTTGGCTGCACATGAAATAATTCTTAGTTTTCCAATCCCAGAAAAAGTACAGAATTCCGATTCCTCACAAGAACTAAGAAAACGGAGTCCGTATCAAATATGATCAGGTGCACCAGTTCCTTTTCCTTTTCCATTTCATGGTTTCCTTTTTCCCACTAGCTAAGTGTACCTGTTCATGTTCTCCACAGTTCTTAAGCAAACTTTTTACGATATTATACTTCGATCTGGAAAAAAAATGTAAAACTAGACCTACAGCCCAGAGAATGGCTCTACTTTCAAGCCCAACGAGAGATGGATCTTTCAATCAAAACATAACAATAAACCTATCAGGTTGAAGAAAATGGCATAATACAAAAACAAATGAGACCAGACCACATAGCCTTAACGAATGGAATTGATATTTCATGATGAAGAAAATATGTCAGTTCCAAGCAAACTGCTCTAACTTAATAATTAACATAATAAATTACATATGATCAAAACTTTCTATCTCTTCTAACTTACAGAGTTTCCATTTTGAAAACTAGACTAACTTCCCTACTACTCTAACTTCACTCTCGAAATAATAGAAATAGTAACAGGCAATTTATTTTTGAAATGTTTTCATGAAACTATATTGCACTTTCATAAATCATTGGTCTCAAGTGGGACAACAAAAGTAAATCCTCCAGTAAGCTTGTAAATCAAACTACTGCATCACGTTACACTTCCAAATTGAGCATCAAATCATTCATAGTAAGGAGAATATTCATAGTACGTGGAACAATTAGGGATTAGGGGTTAGGGTTTTAAAAATTACAACATATATTAAGGAAAATAGAGAAAATGAGGGAGGAAGAGATTATGATTAGAGGCTTACCGTCGTTCGTGGCCGGAGGTGGAGGAAGGGCACCGGCAGGTTAACAGGACAGATAGAGAGATGGAGCATAGAGAGAGAGAGAGAGAGGAAGTATAGCGAGAGGAAGTGTGGAGAGAGAGAGAGAGAGAGAGAGAGAGAGAGAGAGAGAGAGAGAGAGAGAGAGAGAGAGAGAGAGAGAG
>JAOWAN010031855.1:0-18399 GCA_028566635.1 Lobelia cardinalis | reverse complement strand
CCCTCATCTCCGCCACCCATACTCATCTTCCACCTCCACCCCTTTTCTCTCTCCCCCGCCATCCACCACCGTCTTCTAGATTCAGAGAAAAGTGAAGAAAACCTAGATCTGGGTTGGTGAAGAAAACCCAGATCTGAGGACGTTCCAAGTAATCTTTCTGATGTAAGAGTCATTGCTTTGGACATGGGAGCGTTGATTGCTAGAGCCAAGTACAGAGGAGAGTTTGAGGAGAGGTTGAAAGTTGTTCTGAAGTAAGTGGAAGATGCAGATGGGAAAGTGATCCTGTTCATTGATGAAATTCACCTTGTTCTTGGCACCGGGAGAACTGAGGGATCGATGGATGCTGAAAATCTGTTCAAGCCGATGCTAGCTAGAGGCCAACTGCGATGCATTGGTGCGACTACGCTGAAGGATGTTCGGTTTTAATGAAGGATGGATGGAGGAGGTGGGTTTCGGCTAGTGGTGCTACTCCCCTCTCCCGTCTTTCTCTCTCTCTGCTCAAACCCCCAATTCACACTTGGCATATGGCATCGTCAAGCAGTTTCAAAATTTCAATTTGTGGTGCAGTACTCTTGATGACGATTTGGGCAGTGATGCCTGAAGCTGTGATAATGTTGATGTTTCTGGCACTTCGTCTTCTTCCCCTCAAGCTTTACCTTTTGGCCAGTGATTTTTGTGGTCGTCTGTGCTCGGTGTGACTGGTAGACTTTTTTACCCTCTCCACTGATTTTTCAGCAGTTGTGGTTCATATCATTTGTGGGGGTCTCATGATAACGTTTGTTTCTGTCTGGTAATGGCATTGGTATTGATGGTGATGGTGCTTTGTGGGTGTCTCCACTAGCGTAGTACATTGGCCAGTGGCGGAAGCTTGCAAAGGTAGTGGCGGCTTTGGGACGAGGAAAAAGGGGGGCAGCGATTGGGTACGAGGGTTGCGGGTTGTAAATCTTGGTATGGTGGTGGTGATGCAGTGGGTATAGGAGTGGTGGTGAAGTAGGGGTAGGGGTGGTTTGGTTTGGTGCTGGTGGTTGTGGTTGGTAGTGGTGGTTTGGTGGCAGTGCTAGTGGTTGTGGTTGTGGTTGGTGGTGCTAGTGGTTGACGGTGATTCAATTAGGGTAGGATTAATTAAGGTAATATTTAATTAAGGTATATTTAATTAGAGTAAGATTAATAATGGTAAAAATTAATTACGATATTTAATCAGGATAGAATTAGTTAATTAAAATTTAATTAAGATATATCTTATTAAGATATTAATTATATTTAATAAAGATAATATTAATTATATTTATTTAATTAAAGTATATTTAATAAAGATAATATTTAATAAAGATATTAATTATATTTAATTAAAAAAAATTAGTTATGGTATCTTTTAATTAGTTATTTAATTAAAATTTAATTGTGTAACCTTTAGTTACATTTAGCCCCTTTAGTTTATCTAGTTAGAAAAAGATGAAAACATCCATAAAAAAATAAGATTTCATGCATGTTAGTCCTTGTTGTTAGTTCTTTGATGATTTTCGTCCAAAATGGCCCTTTTGGCAATAAAAAAATTAGTTTAGGGCTCAAACGGCTTATAGTCAGACCTGAGGGTCTTTTTCACCTTTTTACGAAAATAATAGGGTCTAAAATGCAGAAAATCCTTTTAAATTTTCCATCAAATATTTTGATAACGAGAAGCATTAACAATAATTTCAAAATAAATCTTAATTACACTAATTATTTTTAATGCATTAAAATGAGTTCCAAATGGAGAAGATTAACCGTGTGAATAATTTTTATTTTTAAAATTTTTACATATATAAATTAGATATTCCCACATTATTTCATGTAAATATTGTAGGATTGCATATTTCATAGTTACTAAAATCCTGAATTTTATTCGATTGATGAGAATTTTAAACTTTAATTAACCAGTATGAGTGTCTTATCTCAAAATCGCACCTTATTGTTCGAATTCGTGATTTATTAAAACTTTTTTTGATGCTTGTTTAACAAATGCTACGAACTCAAACTTACCAAAACTCGTTTCATACATGGTATAACGTTTCACATATTTTTTGACTTGAAAAATACATTATTTATTCAAAATAATTATCCATCTAATTTAGGCATATGATTGTAATTCACTTGCACTATTTCACTGTGAATAGTTTTGATACTTATACTAGCTATTAGGTGTATTGCAAGGCGCAAGCTCCAAAATTCCTACATTGGATATTACTGGATTACAAAGACTAAGGTTAAAAAAATGGTAAGTTGTTCCTCCAAGGCTTTAGTCAATGTGCAAAGGGTAAGAGCAGGGGGACCCCTGATTCTTTTGAAGAGGGGGCGAAATTGTACGGAGCACTCCTCTCGAAAAAATATTTTTGGGTCGAGCAACTAGCGGAAATAATAATATGTGAAAACGCTTATTTCTTAATAAATGAATAAAAAAAATTACAAAAAAGTTTCACCCAACTTCAAAAATGTTATTATTACACATCAGAGCAACACAATTTCAATAAAATAAATCCACAAAAATTAAAAAGTAGGATAATTATCATAAATTCAATAAATTAAAAATTAAGGTTAATGCAAAACGAAAAATTTTTAAGGACGAAATATTTGAAAATCGAAACTCCCAATAAATTAATTTTAGGCAAGGGTCCCGTCCCTCCCGCCTCCGACCTTAGGTAAGGGAGGAATGAGAGAATCAAAGAAACCATATAAAGGTTAGAAATTTTCGTCTTTCAAACTTGTTCCTGCTTTGGCTTCTCCAAGAAAAGGTCGAGGCAATCCGTGAAAACTGAGGTCGATTTCAGAGCTCTCAGTATGCTCTGTGCCTGCACCAGAAAAAGAAAGAACAACAAGACAAGAAACTAGAGGTTAATAAAAGTACTTGGGAGTGTTTTGAAAATGAGACCAAGTTTGAATGAGTTTTCCCTTGAAGCAGTGGTGTTGTGATATATATATATATATATATATATATGTAGCAGCTCAAATGAGAACCTAAATATGATAAGAATCGTAGGAATCAATCTCAATAGTTGTGTTCGGTACTGTGTTCGTGAATTCACGTACACAGTGATAATTTTCGATACTGTGTCGATGATTTACCGAACACAATAACAATTTCGTTACAATGTCGACGATTCCTATGATATTTAGGTTCCTATTAGAGCTCGCCCATATATATATGTAGGCTTATGTATATGCACGTTTCTGCCATACCTTCTCGGTGTCAATGATCATCTCATGGAACTCGACATCATCAAGAGGAACATTTAACTTGTTTAGTTCAGAAATAGTAGATATGGATGACAGTGGTGTTACAACCAACTCATCCGTCACCAAAAAAGCTGCAGGACCTGCGATAAATCCACCTGATCGGGGTGCAGCTCGGCTGGTACTAGTAGTTCTTGGTTTCTTTGGGTTTTGATATGGTAAGTGTCTCAGTTTTCTCTTCGTACATTCCTCCTCGTTGAGGAGAACAGTCATAGTTGTGAACAATTTGCGTCCAGGCCCACTGTTGCAGTAAACTTGCGGGAGTTTTGCTTCATCAAGTGGCAGGATTTGATTATTGCAAAGAAAGAATGGTGCAAGCTTAGGGTAAAGCAACATTGTCTTGAGATATTCCGACTTCAAGTATCTATCGGAATTCAATTTTGATATACTATTGTAAAGGTTACTTATGCTCTCCAGAGAAGAATTACAGCCCAGATGATATTCCACACTTCCTAATGGGATGGCCAGGAGACTCAACAGAAAATTGATGAAGTTTCCTCCACTTGAGCATACAACACCTTCTTCTTTGATTTCTGTACAAGGACTTTCACGGACATTCTTGGACATGAGCTAGTTGTTTTATTGGAAACCATTTTAGGTAGCGATGATGATAGGCTACTTTCTTTGAAACACACAGGGCTCGGGGTACTGATGTGAGTTTCTCCTAATACCACATTTGATAACGGGGTCTTCGTGACTAGTGACCACTTCAGCAATTCTGAGATCTGAAGAAAATAAGCAAGAATCAGTACATAAATAACATCTATATAGAGTTGCAAGTACCATATAGGAGAGGAGGTGTACATGAACATATACAACTTTTGAAAACCTTAGGTTCAGACAAAGATAAAAAGACATGATCACCTCATCCAAGCCGAAACTCAAATTCCTTTCTTGGAGTACGCCTGTATTTTGGATTCCAAGTTCATTGAGGAGCGAAACACTTGCGTCCAACAAGTTAGGCATTACACGTAAATCATCTGTTATAATGAAAGACGTCGTTCCACGAACAAAGATTCCATCCTTAGTATTGCTAGCCGCAACAGGCGCACTCTCTGGACCCTGGTTTATGTCTACAATTGTCTTCCTCAAAAACCCGCCTCAAATACATCTTGCACCCTCGAAAGTACTAATTTCCTCACTGCACTGGGAATTTTCACAACAGAAGTACTTGGTGGGCGGCGTGTGATCCACCTTGACCCTGAGCTTCTGACAGTAATCTCCGGATGAATTTCTAGGATAAAGCAACATAGCCTTACATATCGCCGTGGAAAAATGCTTGATCTCAAGATTTGAGACAGAATCATACAACGTGTTCAAGCTTCCTAGATTCTGTCGTAGAGACAATGTCGACTCGCCATTATTTCCTCGGACCATTCTGGCAATAGTTCCCAAGGGCACAGTCAGGAAGCTGAAGAGAATGTCGACAAAGTCGAATCCTGCTTCGGCAAAAAGCACCTTCCGTTTCTCTTCGTCTAAAAAACACTTTATGTTAACATTCGGTCCATTGGTATTCATGGCACTTAATTTACTGAAACAAAAACAGCAAAAATTCAAAATTTGACACCGTTTTTGGGATACTAATCAAGAAACTGAAAATAGACTACAAACAAGAGCATATATATAAAGACGCAGGAACTATTACTCAAAATTAGAGGCCTTTATATAGGGGGTTCTGTTAATCGCTCCAAACCCGTAAAGGATTTAACAATTCCAACGATCCTAAAACGAATACGATCCACGTTTCCAATAATTCTTCGGAATGCACATTGATCAAGAAACTGATAATTGACCTTCAACAATACTGTAGTATATATTGACCCCCCTTTAATTTTCTATGGAGTTGCAGGAGAAAGAAAATAATAAACGTACCGCACGGTGCTTTGAATATTTACGTCAACTGATTTGTGTATACATAGATCTATTTGATTTTTTCGTTAAGTTTTTATCTAGAGTGACACTTTTGCCCTAATTATCCGCTTCTCCAATTTAATTGGTCGGAGTTCGAATCTTCTATCCCATTTGATGTCCCACCCTCTATTCCATCTTTTAAAATCTAGCAATGCTACACCCACAAAAAGTTATAAAGAGAGTGCACAAAAGATTATGTGTAACATTTTTATTAGTGCAATTTTGATTAGCGATAGAATCCACAAAATTTTTGGTAAAATTATATTAAGCCAACAAGGCTTTTGTATACGTTTTGTATCCATTTCATTGTGATTCTAAAATTATTCTTTAAAACCCCACCTAAGACTTTAAAAGATGACCTTAGAGTTATAAATTGTAAAGTTTAACACATGTGTCAATTTTTAAAGGCTATGAAACAGAGGATGAGACATCAAATGAGACAGAAAATTCCAACTCACATTATAGATGGAATAATTCGGTCCGTTCCTTCAAACTCCAACTACAAACAAACCGGTGTCAGATTAAGTTTAGCAAATATGAATTTAGGCTGAGCCGTTGTCCACTTATGATCCATTTACTGTACTAGTACCAAGTTAATTGCTCGTTTGGTTTTACAAGGAAGCTGGCATAATAATTTTGGGCATTGAATCGACATACAGTGATGGGGAACAAATGTAGCCCTAAATTAAATTGGTCACTACATGAGTGCAACCATACAGTATGACATGTTTTTCTAAAACAGCAAGCTCAAAAAGTCCTTACATTATCTATCCATTACTGAAGGTAATTAGGATCAAGTTCAAAATGGTGTTCCTCCAAGCCTTTCATCAATGCCAATTGGTAAGGAGGAATGTGAGACTTAAGAGAACAGCACATGATGAAATGCGAAAAAACCCACACAAGCCTTCTAGTAGATATAATCTTTCAAACTGGTTCATCCTTTGGCTTCTTCAAGAAAAAGTCGAGGCAGTCGGTAAAAACTGATGTCGAGCTCAGAGATGCTCTCAGTATGGCCAGTGCCTGCACCAACAAAAGGAAAAACGAGGGTTACCCTTTAATATAAAGTGTGGGAATATATATGAAACTAAGTTCTACCTATGGTGTAATATTCTTAGTTTAGTTTTAAAAAAGAATAGGCAAAGTAACACAGAAATTGTATGAAGAAAAAAGAGTCGTGCCATACCTTCTGTGAGTCAATGCTCGCCACCTGGAACTCGAAATCAGCAAGTGGAGCATTTAACTTGTTGAGTTCAGAAATCGTAGATACAGATGACAATGGCATGACCACCAAATCATCAGTTACCAAAAGTTGCATTACTCCGGACAAATCCATCCGGTTCCAATGCTCCAGGGTTTGGTTTCTTCGGGTCTAGGTATGATAAGGGCTTTTGAGTTCCCATCTGGTATTGCTTCTCGTTGTAGAGAGTAGTCCAATGGTAGGTATAACCCTTGAGAGGGCGGAAAATGTTGGGATCAGTTGCTTCATCTAATGGTAGGATTTGATTACTGCAACCAAAGAATGGTGCAAGCTTAGGGCAAAGCAACATTGTCTTGAGATCTTCCAACTTCAAGTACCTTCCAGAATTCAAATTTGATATACTATTGTAAAGGTTATTTATGCTCTCCAGAGAGGAATTACCGCCCAAATGATATTCCACTCTTCCTAATGGGATGGTGAGGAAACTGAATAGAAAATTGAGAAAATTTTCGTCCACTTGAGCATACACCACCTTCTTCTTTGATTTCTGTACAAGGAATTTCACGGTCATTTCCAAACAGCTAGTTGCTTTCTCGAAAACCATTTTAGGTAGCGAATGGCTAATTGCTTTGAAACACGCCGGGCTTGAGCTGATGTGAGTTTCTCCAAAAACCATATTTGTTAAAGGGGTCTTTGTGCCCAGTGACCAATTAAGCAACTCCAAAATCTGAAGGAAACACATAAGATTATTCACAGCTCACTATTCCTCCAATATGAGAAACAAATAATAATGGAGCAGATGCCATACATTTTTAAGACTAAATTGAATATATAAGCATTCAAGTTTGGAACATCACCGAAACAAAGAAAGTTAAAGGCTTCTACGAGGAAGAGAGAGCTGGCATGTACCATAATATATACAGAGTTGCAACCATGCATTTACAATATATTTACATTTTCGAAAGAATAAGATTAAGAGTAATAAAAGATGTCGAGATTACCTTGTCCAGCTGGAAGCTCAAATTGATTTCTTGAAGAACATTCGTGTTTTGTATTCCAAGTTGATTGAGAAGTGTAAGACTTGTATCCATCAAGTTAGGCATTACTTGCAAATCATCAGTAATAATGAAAGTTGTCGTTTTACAAACGAATACTCCAGCCTCAGTACTTCCCTCGGCACACGATCCCTCTATATGAGCCAAATAATTCATTAACTTCCCGCAGCCACATTTTACATTTTTGTAAGTGCTAATTTTGTTACAGCAGTGGTAAGATTCACATACGAAGTAGTTGGTGGGCTCAGTGTCATCCACATTGACTGTAAGCTTCTCACAATAAACTTCAGATGAATTCCGAGGACTAAGCAGCATATCCTTGCACGTCTCAGTGGCAAAATACTCAATCTCAAGATTTGCAACAGAATCATACAACGAATTCAAGCTTCCTATACGCTGAGACTCACCATTCTTTCCTACTAGTCTGACGATTGTCCCCAAAGGCAATGTCAAGAAGCTGAAGAGAATGTCGACAAAGTCACGTCCTGCTTCAGCGAAAATCACTTTCTGTTTTGCCTTGTCGACAATGAAAGTCAGGGTAACTTTTGGTCCTTCTGTAGCCATTCCTTTAACCCTCAAAAGAAAAATCAGTGAATGGCAAAATGACCTTTCATTATCCACGTTGGTAGTATCTGGTAAGTCACTGCAATTAGCAGTCCCCCTTGGACAGGTTAATATAATCTTAATTTAATTAATTCCTCCTATGAAATTCTCATAAATCCCAAAAGAATAATAATCAAATGTGCTCTGTTAAATATGAAAATTAAGTATTTAAATAAGAATATTAATCAAATGTGGCGAAAAGAGAATAATTCCTTGATAAAAAAAAATCTTAAGTATTTAAATATGAATATATTCGCAGCACCCAAAAGAGTATTGAAATCTTGTAACTTGAATTACCTTGAATTACTAATGTAATGATTAATCATATGCTATTAGAGATGTGTACCCAACAAGAGACCAACTCCAAAGGAATATGGACCTCACTATTTAGGAAATCACTTGTGCTTGCAATTTCTATAAGCCCACGTTGATGACCAATGACGGGCTGTTAACTATTGGGAACCATATTTCTGGCGCAGCTTGACATGTCCTTTGTAGGTGATTTTAGGGCCCTCTGTGGGTTTCAAAAGTGTCTTCTCAATCTTCACCTTATGTACATGCGTCTAGTCTCATGAACTTCAGGCCACTGCTCTAGGAGTGGGAGTCGTTCAGGTCCACAGAGTTGATTTTACCGAATGGGTAGCTTCTTGTGAAGCAAAATCTGATGATCATAGTTCGGAAGCTAGGAAGGGGGAGAATATCAAAGAGGGTGTCAGTCCTGTCAAAGAAAGCCCCTGAGAGATCTCTTCATGTATACTAGTACAAGGTGGTCTGTGCAGCAGACCACATGTTACAGTTAGAATTATTACAGGAATGAAATTAGGATGCCAGTCGACAGTAATGGTCACTGTTGCATCTTCGATCCTTGCATACAGTTGAATGCATGTAAGTATTTGGTGAGCACCGTGTCATCAACATCCAGTATGAGTTTGCATAATTCAGCTTCAGAGGAGTTTTCTGGATAAGCGAGCATGGTCTTACAGCTTTTGGACCAGAAGTAGTCCGTGGGAAGTTTAACAAGGCCTTGATACAAAGAAGTCAGACTTCCCAAAGCTGGAGACTGCAGTTGATCACATTTTTTTTCCTGAATACTTGGAGAAGGAAGCAACAAAAGGATGGTAGAAAACAGATTCCAACATAAGCAGCAAATTTTAACTAACAGCATCCTGCAGATGCAGTAGTTTGTGGATGGTATCATTTAGCGTTGCACAAAATCAGGTCCACTTTGTCCTCTAAGAATGCTGGGCAGCCTAACGATTAATTGCACTCCTGATATATAACAGCGGCTAATTTTCGCTTTTCTTGCTTTGGCTTCTTCAGCTGTTGGAGGTTGAGACCACTTGTTAAAGCAGAGGTAGTGTTGATAGATGCCCTCAGTATGTTTAAAGCCTGCATCAATAGAGTAAGCCTCATGTTGAAGCTATGAATTTGAGAAATATTCGTATTTACGATATACCTCAACTGCTCCAACTTCAATCACCTGCTCTTCAACATCACTAACAGGAAACTTCAAACTCTTGAGGAACGAAAAGCTGGAGGTGCTTGAAGATGGAGTCACAACCAAATCATCTGTCACTACAAATGTTGCGGGTCCCTGAACAAAACCTCCATTGACCTTTGGCTCTGAAATTCCAATCCGAGTAGAAAACTCAACCATTTCTCCACCTTGAATCTTGTTCAATCCATAATAAGCACATGAATTAGGCCCATCACAGTTAGCCAGAAAGTATTGTTTTTTATTATTCACCGAAGTGCGGTGACAGCAAATCGTTGTAGCTGCTGCTTGATTGATATTTAATATTTTGTTTTTGCAGACTTGAAATGCAGGTAACTGAGGGTGCGTTAATTTATCCTTGATCAGTTCCGATTTCAGGTATCTGGCTGCATCTATATTTGATATGCTTTTGTGCAAACTGCCTATACTCCCTTGAGCAATGTCGCCGTGAAAAAGATATACAAGGGTTTCTAAAGGAATCGCAAGGAACCCAAAAATAAAATCAACAAAATCTTCCTCAGCTTGAGCAAATATTACCTTACAGGTTGATTTTTGCACCACAAGTTTCAATGTCATTTTCCTGAAGTTGGTGGTATTGTCTTGAACCATAATTGATGTAGCTGGTTTGGAGGAGAATGCTCGGGTGAGCATTTTTTCTTTGCACAGAAAGAGATCAGTAAAAGGCGTCCGGGAAAATAACGAGAGCTTCAAAAGACCAAGCATCTGAGATAAAATAAGGCAGGTTAATGAAAAATCAAGGAACGAATTGAACGAATCAATCAAGTATTCATTTCATGAATTCTATACTAGAAGGTGCTTTAGATTTCATCAGCTATACCTCTTCAATTCCAATAGTTTCAGTCCTTTCTTCAAGCACCTCCATGTTTCTTACCCCAAGATCATTAAGAAGATGCACACTTGAAAATGGTAAATTAGGTAGTATTTGTAGATTATCGCTGACTATAAATGATGCTCTTTCAGAAACAAAAACTCCAGCCTCAGACTGACCATTTTTGAAAGCTATCTGTTTATTCATTGGCTTCCCACATGATCTGCAAATTGAGTTGTTGCGGCTGCTCAAACGAGCATATGGATTTCCAATGCAACATTCACACATGAAGTATTTGGTGAGCACCGTGTCATCAACATTCAGTATGAGTTTGCGTAAATCAGATTCAGAGGAATTTCTTGGATAAATAAGCGAGGATCGTCTTACAGCTTTTTGATCTGAAGTACTTTATGGGAAGATTAACAAGGCCTTGATACAAAGAAGTCAGACTTCCCAAAGCTGGTGGTTGATCACCAGAATGATTGCTAATGAGTCTGATAACAGTTCCCACTGGTAGTGTGAGGAAGCTGAGTAGAATGTCAACAAAATTGTTCCCTGCTTCCACATAAACAACCTGGTTTTGCTCTGTGTCTACCACATATTTCAGGGAGATTTTGATATCCTCTGGAGTAGCCATAGTAGCAGTATCAATCATCAACAAACACACACAAATTAACAATGATCCAATATTTAAGTTACATGAGATGGGGAGGTGAAGGGTCAAATTCTCCCTGAACCTTTACACTTAATGTCCTCTGACCTCTCTAATTCCCCATGTCTAGATTCATCCATCAACCGATTCAGACGCTGAATGCAAAGGACCATTGCAAGTTAGTTTTTGCCTCTTGGGGAAACAAAGGGTGTGTTTAGTATGGAGGTTTAAGGTTTGAGATTTTTATTTTCAGTTTGTTCTCTCTCGTTGTTCCACAATTTTCAATCTATGTATATCTCTCCTACTTTTTATTTTAACAAAAAACAAAAATCACTACCAAAAATAAAAAATCTACTACCACTAATTAAGAAAAAAAATACTGAGCTGGTGGAAGGAGTTATTCCCTTGTTTTTGCTTTTAGGTTTAGATTTTGTTGTTTGTAAGATATTGGAAGCTTACTTTGGACAGCTACTCCTGTTCGAAGATTTTTCCAAATGTTGTTATCAAAATGCCTTATACTTATTCAGACCAACTTAGCTATGAATCAACGAGAATGTAGAAGACAGTAATGCTCACAGTTGCAGTTTTGATCCTTGCATACAGTTGAATGCATATAAGTTGCGAAGGATAACCATTCAAAGCCATCTTGCATACTCTTGCAAGTAATATATCGACTATGAATGTCATGTTTTGACACGGGAACTGAACTCTCTGAAGCAGCCAGTTTATTAACCTGCTGCAATTGTTTTGAAGGAAATTGGAGAACTTAGATGCCCCTTCTAATATTTTCTTTATCATAATATTTATCTTCTTCCCGAACGAACCAGTTTGATTGGGCCTTAGATTGATTGAATCTTGTGAGTAAGGCTTAATAACCCATTAATCAAAGCTGTCCAGACTCTGGCATCTGTTGCTCACCTAAGAAAAGTTTCCCGCAGTTGAGTTTTTTTCGTATTGATAGTAGTAGCAGAGTATCAGAAAAATCAGGACAGGAATATTCTTTCTCCTCGTACTCACCCAACAATGGGGGAACTCTCACGGACATGCTGTGTAATTCTTCTCTCTGTGGCCTCTATAATCACCTATAATCATATTATGTGTGCTTAAGTAACGAAATGGAAATTGAAAATACATAAAATAGATACAAAGTCATTACCTAGGATGCTATTTGGTTGACTTTGGACAAAGATATTTATCAGAGAGGGGAAAAAAAATGCTGAGTCGACAACCGTTTTTTCATATTTTATATACTTTATCCGGGACAGAATTAGTCATTGCAGATGTGCAAAATTCTCTAATGTGACAGCCAGATAGGCATTAATATATAAGTTAACATTAATATCTTAGACCAACTAAAATTGATCCTTATTCAATGTTTTTTCATATCATGCTGTGTTGGATGAACTTTGTTCGGGAGAAGTAACAAGCTCTTGATCAAACCTGCTTCATACTCAGAGGTGTAAAAATATTATAAATCCTGTTTTTATTCATCAAGTAAATATGTAACATGCAAGATATGCAGATATATCTTAGACCAACCAAAATTGATATATCAAACTAACCTTTGAAGACGCCAGTGAGTACTTTTCACAAACAGCTTATCTGCACTGTCAGCTCATAGCTTAAGCAAAGAAAACATTCAATTTTGATCAGATTTCAGAGTACCCAAAATCAACAAAGAATCTAGCTGCAATGGGTTTTGTTTTTGTTACGTCCACAGATTTAAACTTTATCAATTATGTTCACAAATGAGGAACCCAAATAAGCTTCACACATCCAAGAAAATTAAACAAAAACAGCTACTTGAAGGTAGTAAGTTATATGCATGCAGTAACTTAAGGCACAAAACTCTTTTACCAATCATGAAGCTGAAAAACGAATATTTTGAAGCTCAAGCATTATCCCCTTTTTTTCCATATGAGACATGAGAGAAAAAATATTACTATCTTGTTTCCTTCTACTTGCTTTGAGCGTGCAGTTGGTATAATGAGCCTGAGGTAGGACAGTGTTGGTCGTCCTGTTCTGATACCATGTTAAAGTCTCGGGTTCCATCTCAAATCAATTGACAATGAGATGAGTAGCCCAAGATCTTTTATTAAGTGATTGTGCGGCTAATTTATTCCCAATATGGGAGTGTGGAAGTGTGTTGTTGTATTTTTCAATTTTTTTTTATAAACGATGTAATATTTAAAAATATTTACTGTCACTGCTACATTTGTAGGAGGTAAGACCAATATCCCCTTCGACCTTTCATAGAAAAAAAATTACAGAAAAAATACAAATATTGAAGCTGACGAGGAGTAACTAGAGTCTTACAGCAAGCTCAAAAAGTCCTACAATATTAGTCATTACTGGAGGTAAGGATCAAGTTCAAAATGGTGTTCCCCCAAGGCTTTCATCAACGCCAATAGGTATAGAGGAATGTGAGAATTAAGGATTCAATGCATGATGAAGTGCGAAAAACAAAACACACGTCTTCTAGTAGAGAGAAATTTTCATCTTTCAAACTGGTTCATCCTTTGGCTTCTTCAAGAAAAGGTCAAGGCAGTCGGTGAAAACTGACGTCGAGCCCAGAGATGCTCTCAGTATGGCCCGTGCCTGCACCAACAAATATAAAACCTAAGCTTACCCTTTAATACTAATTGTGGGAATATGAAACTAAGTTCTACCTATGGGGTAATATTCTTTTAGTTTAGTTAAAAAATAAAAATTGCCAAAGTAAATCAGCGGACAACTATTTATTCAACTATGAAGAAAAAACAGTCATGCCCATACCTTCTGTGAGTCAATGCTCGTCACCTGGAACTCGACATCACCAAGTGGAGCATTTAACTTCCTGAGTTCAGAAATGGTAGATACAGATGACAATGGTGTGACAAGCAAATCATCAGTTACCATGAAAGTTGCATTACTCCGGACAAACCCATCCGATTCCAATGCTCCAGTGTTTGGTTTCTTCGGGTCTATAAATGATAAGGGTTTTCCCTTCCTGGATGCCTCCTCAGTTGCTTCATCAAATGGTAGGATTTGATTATTGCAACGAAAGAACGGTGCAAGCTTAGGGTAAAGCAACATTGTCTTGAGATCTTCCGACTTCAAGTACCTTCCAGAATTCAAATTAGATATACTATTGTAAAGGTTATTTATGCTCTCCAGAGAAGAATTACCGCCCAACTGATATTCCACTCTTCCTAATGGAATGGTGAGGAAACTGAATAGAAAATTGAGAAAATCTTCGTCCCCTTGAGCATACACCACCTTCTTCTTTGATTTATGTACAAGGAATTTAACGGTCATTTCCAGACAGCTAGTTGCTTTCTCGGGAACCATTTTAGGTAGCGAATGGCTACTTGCTTTGAAACACCCAGGGCTTGAGTCGATGTGAGTTTCTCCAAAGACCAGACTTGTTAAAGGGGTCTTTCTGACTAGTGACCAATTCAGCAACTCCAAAATCTGAAGGAAACACGTAAGAATATTCAGTACATGTATGTCTTTCTATGAGCTCACTATTCCTCCAATATGAGAAACAAATTAGTTTCGAGCAGATGCCATACAATTTTTATACTAAATTGATTATACTATACACTCTAGCTTTGGACTTCTGAAGGGGAAGAGAGTGCTGGCTTATATTATGATAGATATACATTTAAGATTAAGATTAAGAAAAGGATAAGATGTTGAAATTACCTTGTCAAGGCCAAAACTCAAATTCATTTCTTGAAGAGCATTCGTGTTCTGGATTCCAAGTTGATTGAGGAGTGCAACACTTGTATCCAGCAAGTTGGGCATTACTTGCAAATCATCAGTAATAATAAAAGATGCTGTTTCAGAAGCGAACACCCCACCCTTCGTACTGCTAGCTCCTCTCTCTACGTCGTCAATCCATCTCTTCATTAACTTCCCACAACCACATTTTACATTTTTGTAAGTGCTAATTTTGTTATGGAAGGAGTAATATTGACATGCAAAGTACTTGGTGGGCTCAGTATCATCCACATTGACCGTAAGCTTCTGACAATAAACTTCAGCCGAATTCCGAGGATTAAGCAGCATATCCTTGCACGTCTCAGTGGCAAAATGCTTAATCTCAAGATTTGCGACAGAATCATACAACCCATTCAAGCTTCCTATACGCTGAGATTCCCCTTTCTTTCCGAGCAGTCTGACGATTGTCCCCAACGGCAATGTCAGGAAGCTGAAGAGAATGTCAACGAAGTTGCCTTCTGCTTCAGCGAAAAGCACTTTTTGTTTCGCCTTGTCGACAATGAAATTTAGGGTAAATTTTGGTCCTTCTGTAGCCATTCCTTAACCCTCAAAACAAAAAGCAGTGAACGGCAACTATTAGAAATGTTAACTCATAAACTAAAGGAGTATATATAGACCAAGAAAGCAAGCAGGAAGTGAGGAGTCATTATAAAGTAAATACTGCATTCACTGAATCTCCAAAATGACCTTTCATTATCCACGTTGGTAGTATCTGGTAAGTCACTGCAATTAGCAGTCCCCATTGGACAGGTTCATATAATCTTAATTTAATTAATTACTCCTATGAAATTCTCATAAATCCCAAAAGAATATTGATCAAATGTCTCTGTTAATGAATATTTGATTAAACAATCTTATGTATTTAATTATGAATATTTTCACACCACCCAAAATATTTCAATTTTTTTTCGATCGAAAAGTTTATAAAATCACATGTTCATATATATTTCAATGTCCCCCCCCCCCACCCCAACAAGGAACCCACTCCAAAGGATTATCAACCTCACTATTTACAAAATCACTTGTGCTTGCAACTTCTATATGTCCCCGTTGACGACCAACAATGGGCTGTTCATTAATAAGAACCTTATACAGGTGATTTTAGGGCCCTCTGTGGGTTTCAAAAGTGTCTTCTTCACCTCATGCATGTACATGCGTCTAATTTCACGAGCTTCAGGCCATAGCTCTTGGAGTAGAAGATGTCCACTGTTTATGGTTCAGAAGCTTGGAAGGGGGAAAATTTTCAAAGAGGGTGCCAGTACTGGTGTAATAGGAATCTCCTGTAAAAGATATCCCCCAAAAGATAATCTTCACGCATACTAGTACAAGGTGGCCTGTGGCAGTCCCACATGTTACACTTGAAAATTATTACAGGAATGAAAATGGGATGCCGTGGCCAGCTGGGGCTTCACAATATATAATGTCTCAGATTCGCGTCCCCTTAGGGCAAAAAATAAAAATAAATAAAATGAAAATGGGATGCCAGCCAATAATAATGCTCGAAGTTGTACCGACTAAGAATGTCATGTTTTGACATGGGAACTCAAATCTATGAAGCAGCCTGTTCATTAACCCGCTGCAATTTTTTTGAAGGAAATTGTGGAACCTTAGATGTCCCTTCTAATATATATTTTTAATCACACTACCCATCCAAGAAAATTTAACAAAAACAGTAATTAAACAAATATGATGGGAAGGAGACGATTTTACTAATTAGTATGGATGCAGTAATTTAAGGCACAAAACTATTATCTTGTTTCCCTCCATTTGCTCCAAGCATAAGCCATCTCTTGTTGTTTGGGCTATAAGCCATCTCTATTATAAAAAAAAAAAAAAAAGAAGAAGACAAATACTGAAGCTGGCAAGAAGGAGTAACGGGAGTCTATTACAGCAAGCTCAAAAAGTCATACACAGTCACCACTGGAGGTAATTAAGGATCATGTTCAAAATGGTCTTCCTCCAAGGGTTTCATCAACTTGCAATTGCCAAAAGTTCAAAATGGTGTTCCTCCAAGGCTTCATCAATGGCCAATGAGAATTAAAGAAACACTGCACGATGAAATGCAAATAACACACACACACACGCGTCTTCTAGTAGACATTTAGATATTTTCTTCTTTCAAACTGGTTCATCCTTTGGCTTCTTCAAGAAAAGGTCGAGGCAATCGGTAAAAACTGATGTCGAGCCCAGGGATGCTCTAAGTATGGCCAGTGCCTGCACCAACAAAAATAAAACCTAAGCTTACTCTTTATTATAAAGTGTGGGAATATGAATGGCAAAATAAACAAGTAAATCAGAAGTACAACTATATATTCAACTGTGAAGAAACGAGTCATGCCATACCTTCTGTGAGTCAATGCTCATCACCTGGAACTCAATATCACTGAGTGGAGCATTCAACTTTCTGAGTTCAGAAATCATAGATCCAGAAGTCAATGGTGTGACAACCAAATCATCAGTTACCATGAAAGTTGCAGAACTCCGCACAAATCCATCCGATTTCCTGTTTGGTTTCTTCGGGTCTAGATATGATAAGCGTTGTAGTGTTCCCTTCCGGAATGCTTTCTTGTTATAGAGAGTAGTCACACAACGGTGGCCCTCATAAACATTGCAATCCTCGTAAAGGCTGTAAAAGTTTGGATCTATTGCTTCATCAAATGGCAGGATTTGGTTACTGCAAAGAAAGAATTGTGCAAGCTTAGGGCAAAGCAACATTTTCCTGTGAGATTCCGACTTCAAGTATCTTCCAGAATCCAAATTTAAAATACTAATGTAAAGGTTATTTATGCTCTCCAGAGAAGAACTGCCGCCCAAATGATATTCCACTCTGCCTAATGGGATGGCCAGGAAACAGAAGAGAAAATTGATGAAGTCTTCCTCCACTTGAACATACAACACCTTCTTCTTTGATTTCTGTACAAGGACTTTCACGGACATTTCTGGACATAATCTAGTTGTCTTCTCGGAATCCATTTTAGGTAGCGATAGGATACTCCCTTCGAAACGCGCAGGGCTTGGGCTGATACGAGTGTCTCCTAATACCACATTTGTTAAAGGGGTATTCGTGACCAGTGACCACTTCAGCAATTCAGAAATCTGAAGAAAACATATGCGTACAATATATTTAACTATTAATCAAAGCTTAAGATACAGAGCAGGATAAGATTGATGTCGATTTTACCTTGTCCAGGCCGAAGCTCAAACTCATTTCTTGAAGAACATTTGCGTCTGGGTATCCAAGTTGATTGAGGAGTGTAATACTTGCATCCAGCGAGTTGGGCATTACATGCAAATCATCAGTAATAATAAAAGAAGTCGTTTCACGAACGTACACTCCAGCCTCAGTACTTCCAGCTCTTCCCTCGGCACGCATTAATCCCTCTATGTTAACCAAATGGTTCATTAACTTCCCACAACGACATTTTACATTTTGGAAAGTGCTAATTTCGTAATAATTATGGTTATCTTCACATAAGAAGTAGTTGGTGGGCTCAGTGTCATCCACATTGACCGTAAGCTTCTGACAATAAACTTCAGAAGAATTCCTAGGATTAAGAAGCATATCCTTGCACGTCTCAGTGGCAAAATGCTCAATCTCAAGATTTGCAACAGAATCATACAATG